>JAPMOB010140598.1:0-14216 GCA_029875015.1 Lepomis gibbosus | reverse complement strand
TATTCCGTTGTCCCGAAAACTGCATGCACGTTGCGATTCCTCGCGGGTCTATTTCAAGTAGCCAGCTATTTAAAAACAATAAAATATTCTTTTTGGTTCATCAACGGTGATAAATTATCGAAATTACCGAAAGTCCCGCGAGGTGCAGACAACTCAGCACAAGACCAGTGTAGCTGTGACTTTGCCTCTTCATCAAGTGTTCCTCCACTGACCACCCAGTATTAGGGTTACAATTTTGGATTTATTCACGCACTTTAAAAAGCATTGAGGCATTCTAACCTAATAATGGCAAGAAAGAAGTGTCATCAAAGTTATTACAATTCCTGAGTAGGACATGATTGCCTGCCTCAAGTTGATGCTTGTATGTTGTTCCTCAAATGTAAGTCGCTTTGGATAAAAGCGTCTGCCAAATGAGTAAATGTAAAGGCAATGGTAAGATATTTCAGACTGGACTAAAGTGTGTTCTCATCTTCTATCCATTTCTTTTCTCTCCATCAGTCTTTCCGCCTGTGCTCCCCCCAGTCCTCACCCCTTCTCCCCTTCTGTCCAGACAGAATCTATTTAATTGCGTGTTAAATGGGGAGAGTGCAAACGCCACTTGTTGTACGTAGCATTGAATTCCAATATGTCTATCGTTTTTTCACTTTAATTTGTCCCATTTGTGTCTTTTTCTACCCGTCTCTTTTCTCTCTCCCACTCTACCTTTAATTCTCTCTTTCCTCTCTCACCGTGGTCTTTCACTCATTGCCTTTGTCCGTTAATGTTCTATTTACTCATCTGTTTCATGACACAGAAAGACTGAGAAAGACAGAGAGGGATGCAGGGAGTCTGAGAGAAACAGAGAGCGAGTGGCAAAGGTAAAAAAAAAAAAGACTGAAAAGAGGAAAAGAACAATGGGCACAGAGGAAGATAAATGAGTGAGACAAACAGAGAAAATAGGTGAGAGAAGAAAAGATGGATAGAAGGAGGCTAAGCCAGTAAATCTAAGGACAGACAGAGACACAACACTATGTTTTCATTCAGGTGACACGTACATTTTATGAAACCTTTTAAAATGTCATAAAAATAAAATGTAGATTAGGTGCATCAATTTCATGCATGTCAAAAAATATTATACTTTGAACTGAGGAATATTGGACAAGTTATTCTTCTTTAATGTAAACTAATGTTAGCCATACTTCATGCTTTCACCTGGATATGAAAACAAAGAAAGAAAACCTCTTAGCAACAACTGATACCTAAATAGTGGCTCATTATAAATAGGAGTCACAGTATGTGTGACATTTCTGATAGATATTTTTAGAGTCATTTTCTAACTGTTGTGCCACTACATTTAGAGTCGTAGTCAGAGATTTTCATGTAAAAACATGTCTTTTTTTTTGTCAGTTGCATGTCCAGGGGATGACAGGCTTTACATTTACGGTTAGTTTAGAACAAAGAAAGTAAGAGCTTGTAGGCATGAGCAATATAGTCCCCAGGAACAAAGAAAAGAGCTCCACCCTCAAAAACTCCATCTTCAATAACAAGAAAATCTGAGAGCACTTTGCATTACACTTTTACATTCACTTTTCCAAGTTGGTAAATGTCAGTCACTTTCATCTTTAGCAGCTATTCTAAGCACTGAGATTAAAAAAGAGCCACAGTGACCTAATGTTAAAATTATATTACCCAGATATACCCATTTACAATACCAAGCTATTGTCTGGTTATTACCATGTTATTACTGTGCTGTAATGTTAAGTGCCACTGAATATCTGAGATTTAAGAAGCCACAGTACCGCCCACAGTTTGACAGGTGAAGTGCGGTGCAGAGAACCACACAACGAACACCGAGCAGCAAAGCTAGACACAAAATCAAAAAAGCATTGAACTGTATTTCAGAAATCAAAATCAGAATTTCTGCTTCTGATTCAAATACAAAATCTACAGAAACCAACTTAGCTTTGCAATGATTTTGTTTCCTTGTTTTTCCAATTCAACACATCCTATTTCACAGTAAGGCCAAGAGATAAAGAGAGACAGAGAAAATGAAAGGAAGATTCATGTAAAGTCGTTGCTCTGCAAGTCTCTGACTGGTGACGATGATGAATTAATGAAATCACTGACAAACCGCTGCACAGCAAGACAGCAGCAGACAGAGGCAGGCAGACAAAGACCGAAGTGAGAAAGAAGGACGAGAGCTAAAGATGAGAAAATGAATGAGTGAGATGACAGGAAGGAGCGAGGATGAGAAACAGAATGGGAATGAGGCAAGAAAAGAGAGGAAGGGTGATAATGAAAGAAGGGGAGCAGCAGAGCAAGGGCCAGAGAGGAAGGTTGACAGGGAGACAGAGATAAAATACAATGGAAAATTAATGACTGACACGAAAGGGAGGGGAAAAAGGGAGAGATTGAGAATAAAATGGTGGAGGAGAGGATGAAAATCAGTGAATCGATTAAACAAAAAGGAAACGAATGAGAGCTGTATATGAAGAGAAGGGGTGGTAAACAGGGTCAAAAGGCAAGAAGAGCCTGCAAGAGAGTGAGATAGAGATGGAGACAGAGAAAAAGATAAAGTGGATGTGACAGGGAAAAGGGAAAAGGAAGAAGACAGCATATAGAATGAGGAAGAACAGAGTCGGGGACCTTAGCCAACCAGGCGTTGCCTGAGGCGCTGCCATTGTCTTGTGTGTGCACGTGTATATTTGTGTGCCTGTGCAGTGTGTTTAACACTCAGGGGAAGGTATTTGCAGTGGCAGAAAACGTAGTTAGTGGACAGATGCCCAGAGTTACCGCCCTCCCCTCGGTCTTCTTCTGTCCCTCTGTCACTCCGCCCCTCAATCCCTCACCTCCATCTCTATTATTACATCTACATTTGGAAAAGTGTAATCCTGTTTAGGTAAGCTGACTACAAAGCATGTTGTACAAAACGTCTTCATTTTATTGAGCATTTTTAATCACACGTAGTCCTGAAGATAGGTTTTGGCAGATGGTTTAAACAAATGTGTGTAAAAGAACTTCCCCTTTAAAAAGAGGAAAGGAAAACTTGAACTCCAGCAACATTATTGTGATTTTGTGTACTGTTCTAATGTATGGGCTATGCAATTTTCCCACTAAGATGTTCCCCTTAATAGTAAAATGCTGCACTACAGTTTATAATGAGGAAAGGATTTTACGGCACAAAGAGGCAGCTTTTGAACACGGCCTTACAGTAAAATATTCAAATGCGTGGGTACACAAGGCTTATTTTTTCAGGAGTTTAGGAGGTCAAAACTTCAGACTTAATTTTTTTTTCACTCAAGTCAAATCTCACTGTAGTCACAAAAAATATTAATAATCAAAAAATCATATTTGTGCTGACCTACAGCTGACAGGATAAAGTAGTAACCTCGACAACTGCTCAAACAAAACCTACTATCGCCCACATTTTCATTCTTGTATTTATTGACATTTCAGATGTGCATTGCTTTCACAGTTGCTTTATTTTTCAGCGTCATTTGCAGACATGAAGGCTAAATTCAACACCGACTTTCAGCGCATTCTTCCCATTGGGCAGTGTAAATATGTTCCCAAACTGCACAGATCAAGCTAAGTTTACTAAACCTTCTCACACTGCATCAACTATTGACAAAGTTGTGACTCAGTGGTTTTAAGTCAGGTGGAGTGTGACCAACTGTGAAATGACTTATCACATATTTAACCACCAACACTTACAGACTGCAGTCATTTCAGATCAAATTGCTGTTCTTGGCTAGCTCAGCTACCAGATCACATTCAGACATGTTAATGTAATCGCTTACTGCTTGACTCATTTCACTATGACTACTACAGACTATGACATCTGAGTCCAAATGTCATAGTCTGTGGCATGTTGTAGTTGGCTTGCATGCTGTGTAGTGGCTTCCCTGCTTTAGCCAACATGGCTGTCAATGTGCAGTTTGGAAGCCCACATAGCTGTTTACATTAAACTTCCTGGAGCACAGTTTCTTGACCTTGGACTTGAATAACCTCATGATCTTGCTTAATATGGAGATAGATGATATTGACAATGTACTTATGTTTCTTTCTACTTCCTAATATAAAATCCTAATATCTAGTATATAATCCATTTTGGGCTCTTGAAAGGAGAACAGAAAAAACCCACACTGTACTCAAAATGATATTATGGCTTTATAATTGCTGTCAACTGTAAGAATTTGGAGACCTGAAAATTGAAAAGAAGAAGTTGAAACTTGGCTCTTTCTACTATATGTTTCCTGAAATAAAAGGGTTCCTCAAGTTTCCTGTGTTTAATTTATTAAAATAAGGGCAAAAAATGTAAAGATGGGTGTCACCAGTGTCACAACCTGAAGAAAGTCAGAGCACATCCAATGAAAGGTTGTACACCACATTAGCACGCTGTTACACTCAGCCAGTCACAGAAAATAAAACCTCAAATACTGCCAATGTGTCACTCTTCCCACTGACTTCACAGTTCTATGTTCACAGTAAGAATTACAATCCTCAAATGGCCACACAGTTTATGAAATAACACTAATCTGCTAATGCTATCATACCATGATGCCAATACTTGTAATACCATTGTTGCCTGTGGCCTGCACATTGTGGCAGACACTGTGTCCTGGGGTCTCTCCTGCAATCCCGCCTTTCTTCTTTCCCTCAATCGCTTCCCCCGCTCCCCATTTTCCCCTGCAGCTTCCAAAAAAGAAAAACAACACTGGCACGCGTTGCTGCCAAACTCACATCCAGCCATGACAAACACAGCTAGCCGACATGCACGGCAAGGCGGGTATACAGACAGACAGAGAACTACAGAGGAAACTGTGGAAAAACAAAGATGGAGGGCTGGATCCTGGGGGGAGGGGGGGTTCTCTCTTTCTCCCGTGTATCACTCCCCTCTGTCGTCTCTAAAACATGCACCAATGCTCTCCATGCACAGTAGCAATGTGCAGCCGCATGATAAACCGGCCAGGCGGGGACAAACAGGCTGCGCGCACAAAAAGCAAACTCGGCACACATACACTGATAATATATCTGTTTATCTTTACATGCTGTTTTCATTCTGCAAGTCACTGCGCTCTCTTCTCTCCCTTTGTCCCTTCTTTTCGGCCTGCTGTAACTGAGCAGGGGTTTTCTGCACTACACGCCAGCTGAGGAGTTAACTCACGAGCATGAGCAGTGTCCTGTTTGAGCTCTCAGCATACCAAGCTGGCAATGACATCATGTGGGTTCGAACGCAGGTCACAACCTGTAGTGCGTCATCCGCTTTCTCCCTCTCTCCTTTTTCTTATATGTCATGACTGCTGGATTTTTTCACCCTCTATTTAAGCAAAAGATGCATAAAAATACATCAGCTCCTTTTCACATATGCCTACGAGCTCAGAATCCCTCGATGCACACAGTCGCACACAAATTATCATCCCGCTGCGCCCACACACGCTCTCTAATCCACTTCACACACACACGCTCGCCTGACCTGGTTTTGACCCGCCCTGACCCCTATTTGTTTTATATCTCCCTGTTTTAAATCTTCCAGACCCACTCTGAACAGCAGACCCTGTCCCATAAATCCTCTCTAGACCAAATGTCAATGAAGTGCCACTTGAAAGTGTATGAAGGGGTGCCCACACCTGAATCCCTCAACTAAATAGTGACAGAGAAACAGAGCTCCATCACAGCCCACAACAGACCTTGCTGATGAAGTGCATGTTACCTCATACCTTTCAGCACCACCGTGGTGAAGCCGGCAGATAAAGTAGTGGAAAATCGCAGCAGAGTAAGGTATTAAGAGTGTAGTGCCGGACGTCATTTTTCACAAAGTGACTCACGAGACGTCTCAGCTCTACTCGGACAGCCAAGAAAATTCTCCCCCTTTGATGTAGTGTACCACCACCGCCCCCCCAAGCACACTCCTATGTGGTCAATGGGTTCATCTATCATTCCTTAAAACAGTAAAAAATGCCATCATGGAGACGCCTGAGGTACCTCTGTTGCAGCCAGGTAATATTTTTCAATGCCAGTTGGTAGACTTTGGTTAAAATGTGAAAATTGCCACCAAGGCCGAAATGACAGAAAAGTCTTGGTGAAATGCGCATTTTTGTTTTGAGAAATTGTCAATGCAGAGCTACCATCATAATAACATCATTACAGCAAATACTCTCAAATTTTATTGACACTGTTCTGTTTGGCTAAGAGACTGAAATGACACATTCCACTTCATCGAGTTGAGACACATGCTGGGTTCCTGAAAAGCCAAATTCAAGATGGGATGCTCCCCATGTGATGCTACAGCATGCATTATGGGCTGCCCAGAAATGTCACAGCAGGCTATGTGATCACACATGAACGGTAAAAAAAAGCTATGGTCAAGAAGTAGCTTGACTGTAAACTGAGGAGGAAAAAATGTAATGTAGGTATTTGGTTTAAAATGCTTCACATCAACTTTTATTTTACTACAAACAGACCAGCATAAAGGCTTTTCAAACAGCATTTGAGGAGCCCAATATGTTTTAGTCACTGAAAACTGCAGAAGGAATTCCCCACACAGACAGACCCAAAAATCAGCATGGAGTTGTTTCAATGTTGGAACTGTGAAGGTATTCAGATTGTTGTTGTTTTAGTTTTTTCCTGAAACATGCAGGTTGTGTAACTTCCCTCATGGATGAATAAAGAACATAGCTATACATTTTATTTAATCTTTTCTTTTATTGCAAACTGATGATGTATATTGTATTTTATTGCAGTTATGATTTTCAACACCCCATAGACTTACCAGAGACCAAACCATGTATTGCATTTCAAAATAATCCAGTTTATGGCACTTCAGCTCGGAGGCTGGGTCATGCTGTTTCCATAGTAGACCCATTTATTTATTTTGTCTAATAATACGAGTGCATTGGTAAATTAAAATTAACTTCAATTGTTTCTCATGTTGCTTGCCTAATGTCGCACAATGTGGCTCACAGGCACTGGCATTGCCTTAAATTGTTGTTTTCTGGCCACTTCTGGAAACTTCAGCAGTAAACCTAATGTGATTTTGGATTTACAATCCTACTTGGACTGCATTTTATTGAAATTGGCAAGTGAATATTGGAACAGCCAGCCACTAAAAACAAAAATCAGGGTTTTCTACTCAGACAGGAATAAAGATCTTTCCTTAATTGTAGGCAAGATAAACTACAGGTTTATCTAGAAGAAACTGACAGGTTTCCATTGTGAATTAATTGTATTATTTACTTTAGCATGTAAGACTAATCATTATTTTACCCAGTTCCGAAGGTAGGATGGTGCACTGAAAGGCAAGTGCTGAAGCAAAGCAAACGAAAGAGTAATTCATGAATCATTATGGCCAAAAAGGAACAACTATTTGCTGCCCACAGATGTTAAATACCAGCTATTGTTCATTTGCCTTGGAGCCTGATTGTTTTCTAGTTAGTATCTTGATGTGCGACCAGTTCCTCTACAAAGAGTAAGGTTATGACTCATAATCATGTTTGTCCTTCATTGTGGCACTGGCAGGAAAAATCCTGTTTACTGCGCAAGCAGATTGTATTCAACGTTTTTAATAAGCTAGCTGGAGGAAAAGGTCAGGAAAACTACAGGCCGCTTTGACTGAAAAAGCAAGGCTAGAGGAAACAGGAACTGAAGTTTCACTGAGGGTGCTTTTTGTGTGTGTGTGTGTGTGTGTGAGAGAGAGAGTGTGTGTGAAAGTGTGTGTGAGAGAGAGAGACAGTGAGTGAGATTGATCCACTGGGAATCTGTGCATTTAGCCTTGACTACCCCACTAGCGAAGCATCGCCATCATTACCTTGCTTATTTTCATTCATTACCACAGCAACTTAAATATCCTACACATCCCTCTCTCCCTCTCCATCTTGTTCTCCCACTAACTATTATCTGATGTTTTCCCTTTGGAGTTTTATTTTATGCTCCCTGGTGAATAGGAAAAGTAGTTCAGCTTCTTAGTCAAGAGGACCAGCATTGGCATGAACAATGAACTGTTGTAGTGATGAGCCTTGTCGCTACGAGGAATCATTTCCCCGTTATTAGATGTTGCCTTATCTCCACCAACAAAACAAAACAACAATGATAGCACATAAGCAGCAAAGCTGGGGGCTGTTGTTTGTGTGAGAATGTATGTGTGTGGGAGAGAGAGTTACAATAGCTTCTTATGTACTATATTAAGTAAGTCCTCCTATTGACAGCTCTGTGCAGAAATGTCCCTCACACCAAAGTGAGACAACACTTGTACAGCAAGGCTTTTTAGCTGTCACAGTGTGTGTGTGTGTGTGTGTACGCTGGTGTACGCTGGTGTGCGCGTGTGCGTTACAGGGCTCTCATTAGCATGGGGGAATGGGACGGCATTGATTCACACTGCTGCCTATTTCTGGTTAAAGCTTCTTCACCTCCCCCTCTTCTGCTGCCATTCCCCTCACACTCTTTCTTTTCTGCTTTCAGTTTGTCTAATGACTTTCTTAACCTCTTCACATTGTTATCTTTCCCTTTCCCATTTCTATCGCTACTCGATACCTTTATGGTATCGACCGAAACAGTCCAGTATCGAGTAGAATAGAAATGTCAAAGTCAAATGTCAGTCAAACCAGTACTTCATTCGATACTTTTTGTAGCCAGATTGTGGCAAAAATGACTGACTGTATGGTTTTGCTTGCAGCCAAACACGCAAGCAACACGCCAAAACAAAAAGAAGAGCACACCTGTTTTTCCCCTTATGTGCCTGCAATATAGACTGTAAAAAAAAGTCCTGCATGTGCGGAATCCATGCGTGATTTTGACAACCCCTTCACCTTCAGCTGCAGTCTCAGGCATGTTCGTCACTGTTGCGAATTTATCACCACAAGCTTGGCTTTCCTTTAGTTTCAACTACTGGTATCATTTAACACTTCTTTGTAGATTTTTATTTGCTATTCACATCACTTGTCACTGATCGATCACTGCGTTCCATGGTATCAATTAAACACTTATGTGGCACAGCAGCGATGAGCTGATCTTGCTCACGGAGCCTCCGGCTGCAGCTGTGGCTGCTTCAGATGTAGTTGGTTTGGTCAGCTGGACATGCAGCCTCTCTTTTCCTCTGTTTCTAGGTCCTTAATGCAGTGAAGTGACTTGTTTAAACAGACTCCTCGTTTTCTACTTGTGACTGTCGTTTCTGGAGGAGGTTTGCCACTCACCAATAAAAGGAAAAAGCACTCAAGGAGATGTTTCAATTCAGTTTATTGATTGAAAGTTAAAATAATTTCCGTTTGCTTTCAACACAAAAAATTACCTTAAGTTTCCCACAACTTATTTGGTCACTAAACTATTTCACTCCTCCTGTCATTCAAATGTAAAAAAAAAAAATAAAAAAAATTGCAAGCTGTAGTATTTCCCCGTAAAATACTAACCGTGAGGATGACCTAATTAGGACGAGGAGGATCTGATACAATTTCCAAATAATTTTATGTAAAAGTTACTATGGCTTTAACAGGTGGTATTTTATGCAAGGTATCAAATGAAGTACTCTACTTTTATTGATATCACTTTAAAAAGGTACTAGTTTTGGTAGTGGTATTGTAAAATTTTAAACAATACCCAACACCCTATCTATGCCTCCATCTTTCTTTCCCTTTTGACTTTTCTTCCTCCTTTTACCAATTAGTTTTTTCTACCCTTGTTTTTTATCCCTTCCCCTGGCATTTCTGTATTCCTCCATTACTCCCCTCTCTCTCATCATAGCTCATGATTAATGGCTCTTCTTTGACCTGTCACCACCTCCCAGCCACCAAGTGTGTGTGCAAACGTGCGTTGTGTCTTTTTGTACCAGATGGATGTAGGGATCTGTGTGTATGGACGTGTGTAAGTGTTGCCGTGCTCATCTGGGTCTGTGTGTGTTTATCAGAAGCCACACCGGCCTCATGACCCTCCGCTATCTCAACTGGCGCCAACTCAGGCGACAATTAAATCTAAGCCCCAAAGGGCAGTCATCTAGCGGAAAACAAACGCACCTGCAGCAGTCAGGGGCCCTGCAGTGGAATGAAATATGCACCCACCTGTCAGACGGGGCTGGCAGGGTTTGATAAACAGGACACTGGGTTTGATAGCCTGAACCGCCTGTCCATTATATCCTGGCCGCCTTGTACTTCTTAACTACAGAGAGTGTTGGCTTCTCTACCAAGTTTAACAGGCAGGAGATTTGCTTAAATGAGAAGTAAATCAATGTCTTAATTATTCTTCTTTGATTATTTATCTTTAATTATTCCACAAGGGGTTTGAGGTGCATCTTTATCTAAGCTTTATGTAATCAAACAACTCATTCGTACCTGGAAGCTGCCCACTGCAACCACAGCTTCCCTCAATTCAGCTGTTGAGTGCTTTGCTCAAAGGTAAATTGATGGTAATTGTTGAGGGCAGTCTTTTGTCCAACTGCCAGTGCCTTTTAAACGTTTAAGTCAATTGTGAGCGTCCCAGGCGGATGGAAAGCCTTCACCTTTAGCCAGACTCAAAGCCTAGAGCCTGTATAATGGAGCCTTAAAAGCATTTTTCTGAACTGACAACAGTTTAACTTTTTAGACCACAGTGGTTTAAGCTGTCTTTTAATGTATTATGACCAGTCATAACACATGGAAGGGAGTTTTACACACTGTACAGGCAGTTGACATATTGCACTAAAAGGGAGAAGGAAGTTAGTGGCACTGTAGCTGTTATTGCATCATCAAAAATCAGTTAAATTATAAGAACAGAATGGATACACTCAGCAGTAAGTATCCTGTGATATTTCTGCTTCACTCTGACTGCTAGCAATGGTGGGTAATGTGAAGAGTATTTTAAACTAATTCAACAATGTATAATTATACACATATTATTGTCTTTAGATTAATGGTTTTGGCCGACAAAGGTCAATTTGTGACCTTTGTCGGCCAGTTGCTGTGATAACCAAAGTGTGCCTCCATTGTTTTGAGTTTTATTTTAATATTTTTGAAGGCCTGAAGAGATAAAATTATCAAACCTAGGGTTTTTTTGTATGGCTGTAAAAATATTTTTTTTGCTTTTAAATACCGGCAACCTCCCAGATTTATCTTGTGAGTCCCTGTATGGGCCCCCAGACCTTCGGCTTGGACACCATTAGTTTAGATATAAGTTATTAAAATGTGACTGTTTCTTATCTCCCCATCTATTTTCAGATTTAAAAAAATACTACAAAAACACCCATGTTCAATCAACCTTTTCTGGATAAGTAAAAAGGCAAAATGTATGATAATTTGTCAATTTAAAAGCTCCAACTCTTTATTACAACAGCACCGTCAGAGCTGCTACAATTTGCTCTTTAGGGTGGCAGCTCTTTAAATTTTGCTCCAGCTCTTGTATGAACAAACAAGCTTTTGTGTGACATTTCCAAGCAGTCAATAATTAGGTTTATTGTGATATTCAGGCTTGTATAAGCATGCTGCTGCATTCAAAGTGTTGGGAATCTCTGCCTTAACACATAACCTTCAGCGCAAGCTCCGCTGGCCTTGTCTCGCCTCTATGGAAATCAATTGAGCATGGCCTGATACTATTTAGAAAAGCAGATGGCATGTCTAAATGCTAAGCAGGAACTAATTTGTTCATTTCATACCAACAATGTCAACTGCATATTACCCATTATGTCATTCATATTCACACAACCACTGCAACGGGTCTATGTAGCCATTCTTAACCTAAGCACATGAGCAATTACACCTGTATTAGGAATAAAGACTGTTACAAATTGAAATGTGGGTAACAAGCTGCGGTATAAAGACCATTGGTATTGTGAAAAACCATAAAGACAGTGAAGGCCCTGACAGTCAAAGTGGTTTCATGTGACCACTCAAACGTTTAGGCCTTCAGGTTGAATCCAGACTAAATTTGAAAAGTTTTTAGACATAGTTTCAACAGAATGTAAATAATTATATGCATTGTAAAACAGGTTAAACGACAACAACACAGTCATTGAAATGCTGCTGGACAGCAAATGTATGATACGTACACACTTCTATTCTTGGCATTTGTTCATCTGCACATCAGCAAATCAATGCTTACTGACTCCCAGGCCTGACTGGTGCAGAGAAGAGTAATGATCTCCCTTAATGCATTTGTCACTATATTGTTGCTTCTCAGAAAGCTTAAGTTTGAAATTTGCTTTCACATTGAGCTTTAGGAACAGATTGGCTTTTAAAACCATTTGGTATGCCTGACATTTGCACTACTTGTTTGTCTAATCTGAAGAGGTCTGACGATCATGGAGCTTCACCTACCATGCAGTGTAGCTCTAAATGAAAAGCAGTCACCTGGCAAAGAGCACTATAGCGTCTAGGAGGTTTTTGAACAGCCAGTGGAGCTGGAAGCCCACAAGTCAATTTAACTACAACTGCTCGAGTGCAGCTGGAAACAGTCTTGAAGACTACTGAACCCTTAAAAATACAGACATCCCACATGAACACAACTGACGTCCACAAACATAACAAATTTGCTTAGCGCTGCCACTATCTAGAGCTTCTCTCATTTCCAATACTTGCCAACCTGACCTCCTATAGCGCTGAATTAACTCTAAGGAGTTGAGAAGATTTAATAACTTTGATGCATTTCAGTCGTGCTGACTATGGACAACTGTGATGAAACAGAATCAGCAACTATAAATCTGTAACTGTAAATGCAGACACTCTTATTATTACAGCTCAGAGGTGGCTCCTGTGGTGTTACAGGGGCGACAATTCTGAAAACGTCCGCATAAAGCAGGTACGCAAAACTTCCCAGCTTCTCAGCAATGTTGAACAAGAACAATGCCGGGCCTTTCTTCACACATGCTGTAGTATGTCTCAGCATGTAAATTGCCCATTAGCATCTCTTACTTTCAACTACACAAAATTAATACACATGGCCCATTAAAATTACTTTAACAGCTTTTAAATGAAGAGAACACACACAAAAATCACCCATACCCAGTCTGAGTAATAACAGGCCGGCAGCATTAGCTTAAAAAAGAAAATAGAGTCTCTAAATTATACTTTACTGTACAGACTTAGCTAGCTGAGAAGCCTTTGATATTGCAAAGTCAGGCTGACAATTACTGTTCACAGACAGGGTTACTACCACCATCGACCCACCACCCTTACTTCCTATTGGAATAGGAAAAGTGGATATAAAAAAAAGACTTTTGTGTTATATACCTACAATCACTATCATTTTGCATAGCGGGTTGTCTACTGATCACAGAGTTGGAGGTTTGATCCCCACCTCCTACTTTTCACATGTAGTGTACAAGTGTCCTTGAACAAGACACTGGATTTACTTCCCGTCCACTGGGGATCTACAAGCCAGATATATTCATTGCATCAGGACGGGCATCTGGTGTAAAAAGCTTATGTCTAATTAAATATGCGGATCATTGGGTGGGGACCAGTTTGCAAGCAAGATGGCAATAGACACATATGGGGAGCAGCGAAAGAAGACTTTCACTTTGCATACTGTATGGCAAAGTGTACATTTCAGTGTTTCAAAAATTCATATTAACTCATAAAATGTTTGTTAATGAAATTAATTTCTATTTTTTTATTGTCTGCATTGGCAAAGCAATGAAAACAACCACAATACATACGAGGTAAATGTGGTTAAGTATAATTCTTTGTGAGAAAATTGCTGTTTTATTTAAGAAAAATAATATTTTTGTTTTTTTCTGTTAATTAGACACTACTCAAAATAAAACTGATGAATTAGAGAACGTAATTTTCCCAAGTGCTGTTCACTGTGATCAAGTGTTAGTCTCTCCTTTGACTTCAAGTTTGACTTCAAGTAATGAAGCTGTTTATTACCCATTCAGTGTTTGTATGGATGAAGCAGTCTGCAAAACGGTTTTATCTTTTCCAACCCAGAACGCAAAAGAGTATAACTGTTTGTTTTAATTTTGTTTTATCTCCTCAATGTCTTATATACTAATGAGGAACACACACACACACACACACACACACAGTATGTGGTGTGTGACAGTGTGAACCAAAGGTTTGGCGACGGTAGCAGCAGGAGTTTGTGACTAAGCTGCTGCTGCTTTGTTCATAAATCATCATACAACACTGTAATTAGTACACGCCGGTTGGCCCTGATTGATAGCAGACAGGGACGCAATCATTCAGCTACCCCACACACACAAAATGCATACAGATTCATTTACAGATAGAAGGGAAGACACTGTGTAATCTGTGCTCCTTTATTTTAAATTGACAGAT
>JAPMOB010140479.1:0-17542 GCA_029875015.1 Lepomis gibbosus | reverse complement strand
ACACACACACACACACACACACACACACACACACACACACACACACACACACACACACACACACACACACACAGTGTATCTAGCTGATCTCCTGTCCCTGACTCTGGCTCTCCTGAGTGTCTTTGCCCCAGCTGAGGCCGTTGATGGGTGCGTGCTTGTCCCAGCTGTCCGTGTTGTGTCCGTGTTTCCTCTGGTGGCGTTTGTAGTTGTCCCAGTGGCCCGTAGTGTAGTCGCACTCGGCGCAGGCGTACGGCTTCTCCCCCGTGTGCCGCAGCATGTGCCTCTTCAGGTTCATGCTCTGGTTGCAGGAGTAGCCGCAGACGCCGCAGTGGAACGGCTTGGCGCCTGAGTGGATGCGCTCGTGTCGCCGCAGGTTGGCGAGGTTCCCGCAGGCGTAGCTGCAGGACGGGCACTGGTAGGGCTTCTCGCCCGTGTGCACGCGCATGTGGCGTTTGAGGTTGTCGAGGTGCGAAGAGGTGTAGGGGCAGTGCGGGCAGCGGTGGGGTTTCTCCTCGGAGTGGGTGTGGGCGTGGCGGGCCAGGTGGTTGGGGTAGTGGGACAGGAAGGGGCAGTGAGGGCAGCGGTACAGCTTGGTGCCGCGTTGACCCCGCCGGGATCCACGAGGAGCGGTAGGACTGCAGGGAGGCCTGGATCCATCTTTGGACAGCAGGTCCAACGAGCAGCGACGACACACCTGAGAATGAATCCAGAGTACACGTGAAAGGTGGCACCTCGCCAGAAGGAGGAGGAGACATTCAGGTGTTTACTGACCAAAACCTTTCTGAACAAAGTCGTCTGAATCTCCACCTCTGAGGAGTAAAAAGGCTGATACATTCATCCGTGTTGCCTTCATTTCTTACTGTGCATTCAGAGCAATAAGCTTTAGAGAAAATAAGCGCAATTTTAATCACAATAGCAGAAAAACTGCTATCATAATTTAATGATTTAATCGTTGAAGCCTGTTTTAACCACAGTTTATAGTAAAATCAGTGAGCGGTCAACCAGAGGAGGCCGCAGTTCAGAGTCATCATGGAAGTAGAAAAGTTTTATAATTATTAATATAAGTTTGTGTGATGTGGAAGTTTGGGGCGGACAGACTTTCTGTTTGCTCACTGAGACAGCTCGTCTCTATGGAAACAAACTAAAACATTGCACAATCTACTTTCTCCAACATAAAGTTCACATAAGGAAATCGTTTTCTGGTGCAGTGATGCAATCCTCAGCCTGACTCATGATTAACCAGAAGGAAGAAGATAAACAGAAACAGAACGTACCTGTCCTCCGTCGCCCTCCCCCTCCGCCTTGTCCCCCTCCAGGTCGGCCTCCTCCAGGGTGAGGCCACACACCTGGCAGCACAGGGGGAAGAGGAGGACAGGGAGCGGGGCGGAGGGAGAGCCGAGGGCCCCCAAGGTCTGGAGGTAACCCGAGTCCTGGGACACTCGCAGGGTCAGGTCCGACACCACTGCATGAAGAAGAGAGAAAAAGTATTTGTACATATGAAATGTAGTTTTTATTTTTACAAACTCAGATCTTTATTTTTTCATTGAACCATGAAAAACAGAGAAACCCCCCGAAGGACAGTCCTCAGAGCAAAATGCTGCAGTTTTTTACTGATAAAGAAACTTATCTTCCATCTCAAATTTATTTAAACTTCCTCCTTTTACTTCTTCTTACACTCTTGTCTTTAAATATAAAAAAATCCCTTCTGGTTCTTGTTTCCTCTGATGGTTTGACCTTTTTATTGGACACCTTGTTGTCACAGTTTCACTCAGTTTTTATGGATAATTATCATCCATGCTGGGAGGATTGAGTGTAAACACTTTCCTCCCGTCACCCCTCGTGGTGCAGCTGAGCTCAGCAGAGGTTGGCAGGGGGTTGATAAGCACTCAACCAGGGAGAACTTCTCCTTCTCATTTTTTCAAACTCTTTCAGTTTCGACATGTTGGTTCCTCTTTTCTGCTCCGTGCTTTCAAAATTATAATGTTTCCCTGTCGGATAAAAGAAACTAATTGTTCTGCTTTAGGCAAATCATAAACAGAGGGTCAACTGGATTTACATTACGTGCAACAGGGACATTTTATTTATCCTTCTGAATCCACCGCATCATGGATCTTGTTGTTTTCCTGCTCTTTTCTGATGCTTTTTACTCAATAAGTACCTTGTGTCAGTGCAGGGAGATCCAACATTTGCATTTTGAGTTAAAAGTTATAAAACCAAATTCCTCTAAATAATTATTGGTGAGAGGCAAAATTGATTAATGTGAATCATCCATAACTTTCCACAACCAACAGAGACGCAATTTGATTAATCTATTTCCACTACTGGTACGTAAAATAAACAACGGACATTACAAAATTAATCATTTATATATTTGTTGTGCTTTTCTCTTTTTTTATATCATTGTAAACTGAATAATTTTGGGTTTGACAAAACTAGACGTGAAGATGTCACCCTTGGAGAAAGTTGTCATAGGCATTTTCCCTGAGGTTTTATAGATCTAATAATTAATTAATGGAGGAAATAATCAGCTGGAGGAGTTCCATGTGTATCTAAAAGTCCATGGAAACACCTTTTATCAAGTTTTTAACATGCTGGAAATGTTTAGATTCAATGTGGTTTAATAAAAAAAAACTGTGTGTTTGTTACCTTCTTCAGTTTCAGCACCAGCTTTTTTCCGTCTGCCTCGCCGTTTCTCCTTCTCCCTCCTCTGCGGTCTCTCTTGTGTGTGCATGCGCTGGTGTCTCCGCAGGTTGCCGAGGGAGCTGCAGGCGTAGCTGCACTGGGGGCAGCGGTACGGCTTCTCCCCGGTGTGAGTGCGGGCGTGGCGCTGCAGGTTGACGAGCTGGGCCGAGGCGTAGGGGCAGACGGGGCAGCGGTACGGCTTCTGGCCGTCGTGGGTCCTCATGTGGCGCTTTAGATGGTTGGAGTAGCGGGAGGTGAAAGCGCACAGCGAGCAGGAGTAAACTTTGGGAGGGATGCCGGCAGCGCCGCCTGTCTTGCCGACACTTCTCCTCTTTCTGTTGGAGCCCCCGCTGATGGAGCGGTCCGCCAGGTTTGACCCCTCCATCTGAGAGGAGTTGATGGAGGCTTCATGCTGGAGGCCTTCCTCACAGGTTAGACAATAAAGCTCCGCCCCCAGGTCCAGGCCCACACCTGGAACAAAATAAATCATTTTATATGAGAACAGAAAAGACCAGAGGCAGCAGAGCTGGACTAGTACCGGCCAGTGACTAAATTCAGCCCTGCATGGAAAACAACTGAGTGTCGTTACTCTCTTAGTCGCCATTTGAGCCACTTGTTGTTGGTAAACTGTTCAAACCCAACTTTAAATCTTCTCTCAAAGTTATGAAACATACAAAATATGAGAATATTTCCATATTTGAAATGGTGCAGCCATGATATCAGACTCATGTTTGAATATTTCATTCAGTAGCCTTGTTTCCATCTAATTGTCATGCGAATTTTATGCAGACTTTTGAAATGTCACAAAAGAAAAAAAAAGAAAAAAGTAAAATATACAATTTCCATCAGCTGGTTTGGAGCGAATAAAACAGGCTACATCGTAGTTAGTTAGTTAGTTTGCCATAATAAACAAGATGTATGGGTTCCAAACCAGAAACAAAACCAGTCGCATGAACCTGAGAAAAATGGAGAGAGGTCCTCGGGAATGTGTTTCGAGTGAGCAAACTGTTACCAGCCATGTCTCCGCACGTTATGGGAATATCCGTCAAGACGCTGACAACAGAATCAGCTGAACAGACATGAAAAACAAGTTTGCTACGACAGAATTTATTCGGCAAAAGAGTTTCCATCTCCCACTTTAAATTCACTTAAGATTTTTCTTTCCTGAATGTTGTCGTTTCCATCAACCTTTTTCCAATGAGATACTTCAAAATGCGCATAAAAAAACGTTAATGGAAACATGGCTAGTGTAAACATCATATGATTTAAATGCCATAAAAACAGCCATAAAAAAGCACCTTAAAATTGTTATGACTACAATGTCTTCTTATACAAATACTTAAAAGCACAATAACGTAACAGAAGCTCAACTGTTTGATGTTTCTTCCATGTAAAGTGAGAGAAACTGATGTCTGCATGTGAGCTTCTCGCTGTAGCCACTTCAAACACAACATAAAACACATTAAAAGGAAAATAAAAAGACAAATTATTTATGTTGTAATTGTCTGATGTGAGAATCTTTAGTTCTGGCTTTGTGAACATTTGGACTAACCTATTACATGTATGCTGCATATGAAAGAATGTGATCAAATTACTCTTTGACGAGGCATCTACAACATGAGAAGGCAGCATGTGTTGCAACGTGTTGGTTAACAGTGAGGATGAGACAAACATGGCCTGGTGAAGCCACAGACGCTTGCGAATACGTTGACAAACCCTCCCCCTTCTACTCTTTTCTCTTGGTGGTTTTCAATTTTTTAAAAGTAAAACAAAGTGAAATGGAACATCAGTTACCCAGATCTAAACCTGCAGCCAGAGGCGTGTCTCCAAGAAGCTGACCACATCCTTTACAGGAGAGGAAAGCTGGGAAGCTGGAGTCTGTTGGTGCTGAAGCTTCGTCCTCAACGCTCAGAGAGAAGACCGTCATACCTGAAGAAGAACAGAAGCAAAGAAAACCTTCATGTATGAGGATAAAAGCTGCTCTGCTGCTTCACTGCGAGTGGAGACAATTCAGAATCTCATATTTTATATCATAAGAGACACCAAACGGTGGGGATATTTGGAAAAACATAAATTTAAAATGAACCAGACACAAAGTCAGTTATTATGGAAACTGTGTAGTGAAGAAAACTAAACTCTTTCTCTGTGGATTTAAAATAAAGGTGGCTCTCGTTGCCCATATTGTTCCATTTATCTCTGTCACGCTACACTTGACTGAGTGTGGGCGTGTGTGAGAGATTTCTATCTGATGAGTAATACTTTTATTTTCGTGGTAGTGTTTCCTCAAAATAAATAAATATGCTTATCAGGACTTGTTTCAGTCATCTCTGCACTTCTGAAAAACCAGCATTTTTAATCTCCTAATCTGTGGTTTTTTGTGGTCAGTTTCCAGCACCAGTTCTTTCAGAGCGTTTTTTCTCTACGTTGAATAAAATGCTCACACTTCACCCCGACTTAAACTCGTATTTTCTCAGAGTTTTTGTTGACTTAAGATTAATTTTTAAATAAGAATGAAGTGGATTGAATATGATGGACTCAGGGCTGAGACATGATCCATCAACACTACTTGCTGTCCAGCACCAGTCACTTATTCAAAAAAATGCAATAAGCATTTCTGACACATTTGAACCTTTGAATTACTGTTTGTCTGAACATGAATGATTATAAGACAAAATCTGTTTTACAACTGGAAAAAGACTGAGCATTTTATCAGACTAGTCATTTCTAATAAACTTTCTGTCACAATACGATAGCCCTCAGCTTTGAAGCTATTTTATTTGCGTGGTTCATTCTTCATTCTGTCACACACTCGCCCTCCTGTCAGGCGGACTGAGGGATTTTCTCTGGTTGTTTCGTGTTTTTTTTTGTAGATAGTCTTCATAACGATTCTCTGCAGCAAAAACACGTTACATGAGACCTGAAGATTAAACTGAAAATGACTAAGAGACTGACCGATAGAGCTCAGACAGCAGTTAATCTCTCCACTCAGAGAAAATCCCGTGTTGTGTCTTGTTCTCGAATATAATACGACTCCTGCTTTTTCCAATGCGATTAGAAAAAAAAGCATCTTAAATTCAGGCCACTAGCAGATGTAGACGTACGAATACACACAGAGCAGGTCTGACAGAAGCCTGCGAGCAAAACTTATTGTTTGCTTCTTTTTGTTTTTTATTTTGTTTATTTGTTATCTGATAAGACATATCAGGTTTGGCAGAACTTTCTGTAGCCTTTACTTAAACCTCCAGCTCCTCCAACACCGTGAAGTGAAGCCTGGGGGAGCTTTAATGCGAAGTGATTAAGACAATCTTATTCTATGAGTCGGGTGTTGTTACTCTGAACTCTCACAACCGTACAGAAAGTATGCTTTACCTTTTATTCCAATGCACTAAGCTTTTATTTTGAAGGTTTGATGGAAGACAAACTGGGCAGACAAAACTTTGCAATTTGTAATAATGTAAGTACCTAACGTACAATCCAATGTTTGTGAGCAGAGCTGCAACAATTAGCTATATTTTTTAGTAATTTGTCAAGCAAAAATGTCTGGTTCTGGCTTCATAAACAATCATATTGAGAGTAAATTAATAGTTTTGGACTGTTTGTTGCCTAAAGGAATCAATCTCAAGATGTCACTTTGCGCTCTGGAAAAGTTTTTGTCACAATTTTCTGACATATTTATAGACTAAAACAACTGATCATAAAAATAACAGGGAGATTTATCGATAATGAAAATAATCATTAGTTGCAGCTCTATGTGTTTGTGTGTGTTACTGACCGGACTCTCTATCCAGCCCCATGATCTCCGAGTCTCCAAACTCCAGCTCTCCACTCAGCAGAAAGTCGCTCTCCAGAACCAGGCAGCCCGGCTCACACACCACCGCCCCGTCCTCCGACTCCACTGAACACACACACAAACATTTCTCATCATTACTTGTATAAAAACATGCCAAACACACACTTCCAAACAAAGCAGTAAATGAAAACTGTAAGCAGGGTCAGAGTGAAGTCAAAAAACTGAGCTGCCTGAAGCTCGACACGAAGAGAGCATTAAAAGGTTTGGGTGTCTTAAACCTTTGGACATGCAGCTGCTTTATAAGAGCTTTACAATACATATTTTATTTTCCTTAAAAAGAAAAGTGAGCTTTGTACACTGTGTGTATTACAGAGCAAGATGTGCTGGGACCTGCAAAATGAATGTCTATAATAAAAAACAGCAACCCATAAATGTTTTAATACGTGAGCTCCAAAGGTTGAAGTCTATTGGAGCATATGAAACTGGAATCTTGTGTGAATGGCACTTTGTCCGAACAAACTGAGACTGTCAACACGTAAGAAAGGAAGAGGACAGAGGGAAGTGGGATAATCGAGGTTTGGGTTCAGAAAAAGAAAAAGAAGAAGAAGACGGTCAAGAGTAAAAAGGAGGTTGAGAGGAAACGAGAGACTGAAGCGAGGAGAAGACAGAAGCAGACAAGTAAAGGAAATCAGTGAGGACGAGATAAGGAGGCTGCGCCAGGAAAAGGAAGAGGAGTGAAAGAAGGGATGAAAACACAGCACTGATGATCCGCCACATTTTCAGCCAGATTATTCAAAACAACAGTGATCCAGCTGACGTCTGTTGTTCTTGTTGATAAAAAGTGATATTTTATTCAATTATGTAGTTAAAAACATAATGAAAACACACTAGTTACCAGATTCAGAATTTCTCAAGGCTGCACATGTTTAGAATTGTTTGTCAAATGTTTACTGAAAATTATTATTTTATTTTCTCCTGTTTTGAACTTTCTTTTTTCTAGCAGGACTTCAAAACTGGGGCATGAAAATTGGTTCTTAACTTCCTATGTCAACACTAGAGTTGAAACAATTCATTGATAAGTTGCATGTAGGGCTGGCCAGTAAAACAATAATGATAATTATTATCGCAATATAATTTTGCTCAATATAAATATAACAAATGTTCAATACTTGTTTTATTTAATGATATTTATTTTATTGAGGACTGAAAAAAAGATTTTAGTTAATTTTTCTCATGGTTATTTGTTTAAAACTTTTTTAATTTTATTAGATTTTTTTGAATGCTCTGCCTCAGAATTGTTACGTGATCCACTGTTCATCAAGTTCACATCAAGAGTTTGCTCTGGACATAAAGAAAAGTTTAAAATAACAATTAACTGTCTGGTTTCTTCAACTTTCACTCAGGAGCAAAAATCAACTTTAAAAGAAATAATGATTTGGCATTTTCAGACTTCAGACAGTCGCATGACAGAAAATTAATCACCAACTGATAATCTGTAAAAGTGCAAACATTCCCTGGTTCCTGCTCCCTAGTCGGGAGGATAAACTGGATATCTTTGGACTGTCGATCTTATGCAACAAGACATTTCCAGACGTCACCTTGAGACCTTTTTGACGTTTTACAGACTAAATGATTCATTAGGAAAAGTAAGACAGAACTACCGGAGTCTGAAACACCTGCTTTAAAAAAGATATTTCTTTTTTTTATTAAAAACAGACACCAACAGCTGAAACAACCTAAAACAAAGTTCATGTCAGATGTTTGAACAGTGTCTGAAACTCCGTCCTGGGGGCTGCTGCGATATATTTTTGTACCTCTCTGAAGCAGAAAACTGCGCCCACTTTATGCAGTCATTGGGCGGGTGTGTAAAGGTGTGATAATATTTTGAACTTCTATTTCAAGCCCCCCCACCTCCGCACACAAATATTTGTCACTTTTTGTTTGTGCAAACTTGTTCCACTCCATAAACGCACTTTGACGAAAGACTACTTCAACAGGTGCAGCGTTATCCCCACTTCTAATTAATCTCATCCCTCTCTGTGACAGCGATAATCAATATTTGTGCAACAAAAGTTGTACTTGAGCATTATCATATGAAACTGGAATGAAATCTGTTCAACCTGGTTAAAGATTATAAACAAGTAAAAAGAAAGGAGGACAAAAGGAAGTGCGATAATCTCAACGATGAAATACTCTTTTACGTGGCAATTTTACGCTTTTACTTATTCAAATTGAGTTACATGATGCTGCTTCCTGATTGTTTCACCCTTGTACAGTCTGAGCTTTACAAATAGCCATGAGTTCAGCTGTGAAAACCCGACATCTTGCAACTTAGTGCGAGTTTCAGTTTTAGTCACTCGACTCTGAATAAAACTAATTTGTATACAAGGACGTAATGACCTTTCTTTTGATCCCCCCTTTCTGTTGTGACAGCGTTTATTTCCCTGTCTTTGTCATGCACGTGTGACATATACTTTCCACAGGAGAAAACTAGCTGGTTTTTGGAATCCCATTCACCAAAATCGGGACTCGCATATGCAAGAAGGTCAAGGTGAAAGCTGACTTGGTAAGCACAGCTGGACCCGCGAGACAAAATTAAAAAATAACAACATTAAATTCTCACTTTTAACATAGAGAGGCTAAAGGAGAGGTGACAGCATTAAAAAGTAAGGGAGTTAGACAGAAGTCAAACAGGAAGCAGAGAAAGAAAGAAAGGAAGGATGACGGGATGGAGAGGAGGGCGCACTGGGAGGTCAGGTACAGGTCTGCGAAGAGGAAGTGCAGACAGGAAGCAGAGAGGAGGAAGAGAGGAAGTGGAGAGTCCAACCGCGCCAGAACACTCAGGATGAGATAACGTGCACAAACACATCTACCTAAAGGACAACATGTCTCCAACAGTCTTCCTCTCTGAGAGACAATGAGGAAGAGACCCAGCCTGCAATGTCAATATGTTAGACCAGTTTGGCAACATCTGATATGGCTGATTTCTAGAGCTGAACTCTAGAGTTTAAACTTTTAAAAAAGGAAGGTTAAGATGGACAAGAGTACTGTATTAAACTCTACAAGTGATTTAACGTTTTAAAGAGAAAGGCAGCTCATTAGACACCAGATCCAAACTCAAACAGCTGGAGGAGAGCAGAGGTAAACTCACATTTCACCGGCTGCGGGTTGGACTGTTTTCTCCGCGGCATCTTCGCCTCGTCGTCCCGGATCCTGGTCTGGATTAGTGGGGGGTGGACACCGAAGACCACAGTGGGCTCAAGTCCGTCCGTCAGCCAGCCAGGCAGCCAGCTAACTGCATGTCATCATCATCATCACCTCCTTCCTCTTCCTCTTCCTCCAACGGACAGTAACAGCAGCGGTGTCATCACTAGCGACTGCTGCCTGAAAACGACACCAGTTTAAACGTCCTCATTTCAGCAACTTACATTTTAAACCTCATTTACTCCGTGTTGCAGTGTGATGCTGAACAACACCAAACACACACCAGACACTTTAAAGTTCACGCTGAGAGTCAGTCTTTGTTATTGTTCCGCAGTAAATAGACGAAGCCATCTTGTTAGCCACCTATTAGCCGCAAGCTGGTCAACATTAAAAAACGAAGCCGTGTCAACCACAAACTTTAAATAAAATCTATATTTGTAGCTCCGTCCCTTCGCTGATGAACCCACCTGTGATAAAGTCACCAAAAACACTGTCGTCGACCAAATGTCAAACTGTTTGAAATGTAACTCTTTTGTTGCCAGACGCACACCGACGCTGACGGTAGCTACGCCGGGTCCGGGCTCCGGGGGACGTCAGTGACAGCAGCAGAGGATTGTGGGTTTTGTAGTCGTCATTTCGGGTCTTATCAAAATCAACTTTAATGCACAACCGAGGTGGACCAAGGTGCTTTACACGGTAAAAGTACAAATATGTGATATGTAATGATATTAAAACTACCTAGGATGATAAACTTTCTGAACTCAAAGGAAATACCAAAGAAAAGAGATGTGTTTTAAACAGTTATTTATTAATAATAGACATACAATTAAACTGCTTCAGGAGAGGTTTAGATTTAAAATTTGTATTTTCTATGTTTTTTTATGTAATGTATTTGTCAAATTAATTTATAACACTGATGTTGTATATCTTGTTTCTTGTATGTTTTGTCCATGTTATTGTAACTTTGCCTAGTTGGTCACTTTTTGTTTTGTGTGACATATATTCTAATACAGTTTGTAAAACAATAAAAAAAGTCCTTATATTGTGTCTTATAAATATTACATGTTCTGTACACTGCTACAGGAGAGATATAACTAAGATGCCTCTTACAGTTTTTAAAATTGTGTTATCTTCTTTGTATTTTATTTAATAAATGTATAATACTCATATTGTTTACCTTGTTACTTGTATGTTTATTATAATTATGCCTAGCTGGCCCCATTTGCTATGTGTGACATGTCTTCTAATGAAGTTTGAAAAAACAAAAACAGTTTTGACGTCTGGGAGACGCTAACCACAGAGCACTGTTTGGTTGGTAAGTTGTTATGAAATACATCTCCACATCCAAATGATGGTATAAATTAATACTATGGAATAGACAGTGGTGGATTAAGTACGCTTGAGTAAAAGTACAGATACTCTTGCAAATTATTACTCCACTAAATGTAGAAGTCTTCATTTTAAATTTCTACTTGAGGCAAATGACCCGCTTTTAAAAATTCTTTAGTATCAGAAGTAAAGAGTACTATTAGCATGGTGATATAGGCCAACGTCTTTTAAAGTTATGACATAATTAGTGTCTGCCAATTTTACTGTAGAGGTTCCGTAATATACACAAAACAAAAATCTGATGCCATCTTAGCTTGTTTAATATCATTGAATTCAGTAATAAAAATAACATTGATTATCAGACCTTGAAGATGCATTAACTAGATAACATATAGTCAACTCTTCAGAAAACATTAGAATTTCATTGAGTTTATATTCTAGGCCTTTACAAATATATGACATTATCATGATATTTTAAATCTTGTGTCAAGTAGCACTACCTTTTGTTCTTTCAGTTTAATCACACCATCATTCTATACATATGTACAGAAACCTAACATCTACAGTATATGTCATCAGATGAGTCTGGTTCAGTGTCTCTGTTAATGAAAACAACGCCAGTGACAGAATAAAGTCTTACATTTAAAATAAAACAAATAAAATTGATCAGTTTAATAATATTTCAATGAGGACACAAGTAGCAGTCCTGTTGTAACCTGTCACAGCTTGACTCAACTATCAATATTGACCTTGGAAATAGTTGCTTCACATGGTCTATTTACTGGGAATTTTGCTCAGCTTTCACTTGCATAGAGTTAATGTCAGTTCTCACTGAGATGATATCCAAGCTCTGACAACCATTCGCATTGATTTAATCAAATGAGATTTTAAAAACTGTCTTAATTTTGATTTAAAAGATCTGTTTTTCAGTTTATATTGTGCCCACACAATGCACATGTAGTTGTGTTTAATTGCCACAAATTATGTATTCCATCATAAGAATACTAGGCACGCTGGACTAAATGGGAACAATGAACAAAGAGGCAGTAGGTGGGGGGAGGTCACCTGGGGCCCAAGAACAAAATGTCTACTCAGGGGTAAGTTGTGAATTGCTCAGGCTTAAGTGCTAGTTAAGGTTACAGCTAGAAAACTAACACATTCTCACTTCCACCTTGTCACATGGACGCTTGGTCAAGACCCCTTGGGGTCACTTTTTAACGCCCTGGGTTCCCCTTTAACACTGTTTCTAGACATGGAGGACTCTGTGCAGAAGTCAGCATTAAGAAATAACGTCCAGTTAGAGTTAAAAAAGCAACAACTAGTGGTTAATGTTGTGAAACATTGCAGTTTAGTTAAGGTTAGGCACCAAAACTACTTGGTTAGGTTTAGTAAAACATCATGGTTTTGATTAAGAAAACTTACTTACTTATGTGACTTAACTCTCGTAATTAAATTAATTTTACTTACATAACTTACGTTACCTACATAACTTAAATAAAAACATTCAACGTTGACGGAGCTCCCCAGTGTATTACAAACTGATGCCAAAGGGTCTTGACAATTATGTAGTGACAATTCATATTATCTCAAAGAGCTTTTCAAATAGAGCAGGTCTAGACTGTACTCTTTGTGCTATTATTTACAGAGACACAACAATTCCCACCATAAGCAAGCACGGACAAACTTCCTTTTAAGAGGCAGAAACCTCGAGCAGAACCATGGCTCAGGGTGGGCGGCCATCTGCCTCGACCGGAACGCCTTTCATGCATAAAAGTGGAAAATTAGGGTGTCATGCAAACCTAACCTGGATTCAGTCCTAGCCATCCCTCTTTGCAGGGACATTAAAATGGCGTACCGCAGGGCTCTATACTGGATCCACTACTTTATCTCTAAGCAGAGGATTACAAAAAAGCTACCAGATCAATTGAACCAAACCATCTGACAACATTTAGGGCTTGAGCACCATCATGGACTCAAACTCATCAATCCTCTGTCTGGTGTTTCCTCTCTGGATCTTCCTGTAGGACACAGTTTTGTACTTTGATGATTGTCCTCTAATGCTTGTCTTGTCGTTCGCTGCGTCCAACTTGCCATTCATCTTGTGTGAGTTTTCAGCTCCTTCCTCTTTGTGTCCTGTGTCCTCCTTCACTTCCATCACAGGATTTTCTACACTTGATGTGTTTTGGGTCGGACTGAGCTGTTTGCTTCCTGGTTTGGCTCTCAACGACAACTGAGCAGCTGGATCCGTCACCGCCACTTTCCCCTCCAACCTGCAGCCTGAGGCCTGTAGATCTGGAATTGGAAATATTATCTGTGATCTTTTTGCTTAATTGAAATAATTTTTAAAGGTTAAAGCTTGGCATGATGTGATTCCACTGGCTTTGTGGAAGGTGTTTTCATTATCATTTGCTCTTGGCAATTGAGTGAATGTTATCTTTGTGGAATTTTAATTAGATTTTAATGAATGTAAGTCTCTGGCCTGGATCTCCACTGTGAGGAATTTTGTTCCAGCCAATCATAGCTGCAGTTATGTAAGGTCCTCTCTGGACTTCAAACTCTCAAACAAAGTGCGCAACTTAGACATTTAATCACTTACAGCAACAAGAGCTGCAGCTTATAGGTCTTGGCTGATTGGCTGACTTATCTACCTTGTTGTGTTGCCTTTTATACATTCATATAACTCCATGTAATTAGTTTGTAAATTGGTTTATTATCATATTCAAATAAATTAGTAACTCACAATCAGGAGTTCAGTTGTTTTGTAACTTGAACTAGTAAAAGAATAAGCAAGTGGAAATTAATCCTAACTTGCATGTCTTGTCAAAATGACAACTGTTGGCTACACTTAATTTCTAAAGTTTGTTTAATTTCTTGTCTTAGGTTTGAATTTACTAAATAATAAAAGTATAAAGCCCTCTGTTCAGTACAAGTTTAGCTTAATCAAAATGGAATGGCAGCCTGTTCAACCACAGGTTTTTATTTTAAGGAAAAACCTGGAAGATTTCCAATTAAATCAATTATCATTCAATCATCATTCATGGTCCACATTTTTTTTTAAGTGGTGGAGTCTATCATAGTATCATAACTTCAGTGTTTCTACAGTGTATGAGTGATATACATGATAGGAGAAGATGTAATGGCATTCGAGAGTTTGGTTACCTGTCTGTAGTTCAGTTGTCAACTCTCGGGTGTCCTCGTCTGCTGCCTCTTCAGCTGTTTCACCATGATGTCCAAACAATGATGTCGGTGATGATGTTTCAAATACCTCATGTTGCTCCAAACTCTGTGTTTCCACCTTCTCTGTGGGATGTATCAGATTCAGACCGATATTGACACAAGATAGATGAGTGTCCATTAGGGAAGCAGTTAAGGCTTCCTCCTTCTCATTGTCATTGCTCACTGACGTGGGATAAATGTCCCCATTGTGGTTTCTGGCAGCACCTGAGCCTTTCTCTTCATCTGTGAGGACTCTGGGAGCTTCGCTTCCTGTTTCTGCACCATCATGACTCAGTGTTTCAGCTAGTTCACAGTCTCGTAGAGGTGATGGAGGTGATGAGTTTTGGGAATCTGATTGATCGAGCTGGTTTGCTTGTTTGTCATTTGGTTCTGCTTCTGCCAAGGCATCGATTTCTTCTCCTTTTAAACCAGGCTGTTGTTTATAATCTTCCTTTTCCACCTTTTCTTTTTCCTCCATGTCTTTGAATTCTCCATTAATCTGTCGTTCTTGAACGTCTTTCTCCACCTCCTTTCTTTCTTTTTCCTCCATGTCTTTGTCTTCTTCATCAATCTGTTGTTCATATTCTTTCTCTACCTCCTTTTCTTCTCCCTCTTCCTCCGTCTCTTCTTTTTCTGCACCAATCTGTTGTTCTTGATCTTTCTTTTCCTCCTTTTCTCTTTCATCCATCTCATTTTCTTCTGCATCAGTCTGTTGTTGTTCTTGATTGTCTTTCTCCACCTCATTTTCTTCTCTTCTCTTCGTGTCTTCTACTTCTTCTTCATCAATCTTTTGTTCTTGATCTTCTTCCTTTTTCTCCTTTTCTCCTTTTCCCTCCATTTCTTCTTCATCTACATCAATCTGTTGTTCTTCTTTCTCTTCTTCTTCATTTTCTTTCTCTGCTTGGTCATCTTCTTCTTCCTCCTCCTCCTTGTTTACCTCTACCTCCCACTGTTCTGTTTCCTTTTCCTCATCATTGCTCTTCTTATCTTTTTCTGCTCTTTCACCCCCACTTCCTTCCTTCACAACCTCCTTTTCTTCTACACTCACTATGCCTTCTTCCTCATGCGTTTTTAGTTCTTTCTCTCCATCGTTTGCTTCCTTAACTGCTCTCTCGTATTCCCCCACTGTCTGCTTTTCTTCAACATCCTCTTCCTCTGTCTTCCTGTCTTGTCTGTCTTCTTCCTCATTTTCTTTCTCTTTTCCATTACTTTGTTCTATTATAAGCTCCTCTTCTTCGTTTACCTCCAGAGTTACCATGTTTTTTTGTTCTGTGTCCTTTACCTCTTCTTTACCCTTTCTATATGTCTCTCTCTCCACCTCCAACTCTCCCTCAACGTTGTTTGTAAACTCTTCCTCCACCCCCACCTTTTGTGTCCTCTGCTTTTCGTTCTCCTTTTGAACATTTCCATCATCATTCCCTCCTTTCTCCACTTCTTCCTCTTTTTCTTCTTGTTGTAGGTCCTCATCCTCTTGTTCTTTTCCATCTTCCTTTTCCTTTTTCCAGTCTTTAACCTGTTGATCTCCTCCTTCCTTTCCCACCTGCTGCTCTTTGTCTTCCTCCATCATCACGTTATTCCTTGGCATTTCTTCACCTTCTACACTTTTCTCCTCACCTGATTTAGTGTTGTCAACCCCATTCTCTTTTTCTTCAGATAACATTGGCTCCATCAGTTCATCTACTGACCAGTCTCCAAATAGTCCAACTGCCTGAATTACCCGAGACACTATCGAATTTTCCTCTGGGTCCAGACTGTCCAACAGGTCTGCAGCTGTCCACCAAGTCGCCATGATGTGGGAAATATGAGAAAACTTCTCTTTAACTTTAACTCAGTTGGATGATAATGTCAAACAAAGTGAAAGAAAGAAACCTAGCATTTGTCCCACCCAGGTTCAAACAACTTGTCCATCATGTGAAAGCATTCACACTCACCCAGAAAGGATTTAATTAATGGTGACAGGCAGAAACGCAGCACACGTCATTTCTCAATCCACAGTCTGGTGACCTGAAGGCCACGTTTTCAGCCTCGGGTCTATAATACTTTAATCTTTCAGGTATGATCCGTCTCTTAGATTCTTATTTCGCTTAAAATAACCACTGTGCATACATGCTTAATTATAGTTGTAGAAGAATTGTTCACAACTAGCAATATCACAATGTGAAAGTAAAAGCTGGCATTTTAATTTATACTTAGTGAAAGTAAGTATAGTAAAAGTAAAGATAAATGATTATCTAAAAAAATGTATTTAAAATATCAAAAGAAAACGTATTCATAATGCAGGACGGCCTCTTTCCGATTACTTTTGGAGGCCCCAAGGTCCTCAAAAATTGCATTTTTTATTTTGGCAACAAGAAAAATAAATACAATATACACAGCATGCATTGGAACTACTCAAAAGTACTAACATTGAGTAAATGTGCATAGTAACCCTCCACCTCTGATTGAACTGACACTTTTTTTATTAAAATAATTTATTATAATACATTTATGACCAGTTTAAAGTTTTTTATCCCCTTTTAATTAATATTTACGTTTAATTTATAGACATGACGTCGACATGTATATACTATAGTATATGGGTAAGGTGAAATCTGCTCAATAAACAAAGTTTAGCTGGCTTGTTTTCAAGTAGATTATTAACATAGTGATTTATCCAACTGTGGTATGTGAGGTTTCACAATAAGTACACTCACATGTACTGGTATTATATCACATTCCCCATCCTCACTGCAGTACACAGCTACGTTCTTTTTTTAAAAAGGAAAATACAAAACACAGTTAAAGATAACAAAAGTTATAACTTAATCATTTAAAAAAGAGCAGTCAATAATTATCAGTATATCACCAAGCACCCTTTTATTTTCTGAAAATATTCCTTACATTTTCAAGATGTCAAAAGCACGTGCCCCAGTGTCCACTAGATGGTGGTATAATGTTTAATTACAGCTACTTAAGATTTGATTTCAGTGACAAGCAGAGCAAAGAGCGGACAGCTCACATGCCAACAAAGGTGTTTTTAGTTCTTCATAATCATCCAACCAAAATGACCAAAATGACCAGGATTATGAGTCACCCTACTGCCCTAATAGAGCACTACGCTCTCAAAATGCAGGGCTACTAGTGGTACCAACTGTAAATAAGGTTAGAGTGGGACAAAGCATTTAGTTATCAGGCAACTCTTCTATGGAACCAGGTTCCAATTTAGGTGCGGGAATCAGATAGCATCACCACTTTTAAGGCTAGACTTTTCTGTTTAATAAAGCTTTTAGTTAAGACTGTGTTGTGCAAATTTTAGTATTACATTTTTTATTGTATTTTATT
>JAPMOB010140453.1:0-13914 GCA_029875015.1 Lepomis gibbosus | reverse complement strand
GTCTGGTGTACCTAGACCAGTGCTCATGGTAGCCCATCCAGAGGACTGGAGCAGGGAAAAAGAGCAGAAGACCAAATGATGCTGTGCAATACTCAACCCCACAGTTTGCATAACTGACAAATTTAGGGCAGAATCAGGTTTGAAAGACCATAGTTCCCTTTTAGGCTATTAATATTTGAACAGATTGAACAGATTGTCAAATGAGCAGAAGACACTTGTTGTGTGAATATGAAAAGCTTAAAGATACAGTCAGTCTCCAAAGTGCTTATCTAGCTCCTGGCTATAGCTAACTAGCTCCTTTTATTAACTTTTTCAACTTTGGAGAGGGAAAAAAACATCAATTAAACGTTCACACAGAAATCACATGTGATGAACTCTGATTTGGACAGTCGAAAGAAATTTTTGTTGGCCTCTGAAAGAAAAAATCCTCTAACATAGAGGCGTGTCTGTTACCAACCGTGAACTAGCAGAGATCAAAATAAGCACAGAGAAGCTGCAATGTGGCCTCAGTGGGCCATGAGGAAGCAAAAGAGGGTACAACTATCTGTGATTTTTTATGTAGACCCTACTAGCATGCTAGTAGCTAATAATGACACCACTTAGTATGGCTGAGACAGAGAGAGAGAAGGCTTTGAAAGACCCCTATTATTAATTTCATGTACCTTTTTGTCATAAAGAAAAGTTGTATTGTCAATTTATTTAGTTCATATGTAGCAAAGACTTACATATGGTGCTGATAATATGAAACAATGGCTACACACAGGCTCAATAGCATCTGCTAAACCTAAATGAAAAGCAGAGGAGGACTTTAATGTCTAACAATAAATATGAATCTTCCTGTTTTTGTGGTTGTGTCTGAGAAGTGGATGGTCTGGCTGCTACTTTCACATCGCCAATTGTTGTCCGACGTTGCTAAACAGACATGCAGTTTGTTATCACATGCAAACATTACACATAGTTTTACCTCAACTTCCCTGTGATAGTACGTTATTAATTCTGCAGACATGCTCTTCTTATAATACTAATGAGAAAAACATTTTTATGGATATGGCCAATGTGCAATATATTTCAGCCACTGCATACAAACAAATGTGAGCATTTTAGTCCACATTGAGTAGACTCCATATACCAGAATGCACATGTGCCATCTAGACCATCACAGAGGAAGAGATGCACAGAAACATGGAGGTGGTCCTGCAGTGTCAACCACTGGGAAAAGAAGAATAGAAAGAACAGAAAGCACTTCATTTTGTAGTGGTGTGAGAGTGTTTTAGCTTCTTATTTAACACATGCTGGGACAAGAGTCTGCCTCCACAGGGATGTCAGAAGAGGCTGAGGAATGGAGGAGAACCAGAGTCAGTGAGTTTTTCATCACTTCATCGAGGCTCATTGAGTGGGAGGATTGAACTGGTGCTAGACTCAGAGTAATGATGCACACCTTTGTGTATTATGATATTGTATTTAGTTATTGTATCTGAGTTTCCGACTTCAGTCAGATAAACAAATGTTCTGATGCAGACAAAAATCACAAATATCATTTCTTGAAAGCAACAGTTGCGCACATTCGCCTACACTGATGAACTATAGCCAACAGTGGATATAATCTGTTTTTCTTTTCACTCTGCATCACTTTAGGAACAAAAAAAGAGTTTTGCACCCATCTGTTGAGTGAATAGGAGCTGCTGCAGGTCCTGGGGCTATATCCTGAAATTTGAGGCTTTGGCAGCACATAAATGGTGGCATCTGTTGGTCTTGCACAGCAGTTAAAACATGATGGTCTGGGCTTTCTGCAGGGCATTTCACATATGACTGTGTGACTACACTGACTCATTGTCTTGCCTTACTAATGTGATCAGTGTTGTCATTCTAATGTCTCCTTTTGCAAATGACTCCAGCATAGACTGCGACTATTCATTAACACAGTGCATCAGAATCTGGATGACAAGACAACATGGCCGCCCTTAATGACTCAAATATGCATGGGACCAGATGTTCTGTTTGAAACAAGAGAGAGGGTGGTGAGTTTTGCCTGTTGTCTGTGAATAAACATCATCTTTGATGCGAGGCCTTGTATTGAACCCTCGCGACCAACGAAACTCTGGCCAACAGATAAATTGCTGCTCTCTCACCACACTGTGAAATTCACACCAGCGTCTTTCTGTGTGTGTGCCAGATTGAACAGCATAAACTGCAGAAGCCGGCTGAGACACATGATCACCTGATCTGGGTGCGTTGCTCTGAAAGACGGCGGCTCTGCAGTGAAGTAGACCAAAATGAATAAATAACTCGTATCCAAGGATACTGAGGGAGGATGGTGAGTAAGTCAATTTGCATAAGCTTCTAAGGAAAGTTTGCCTCCAGTGAAACCTATTGTATACAGTCCCTTAGTACATGAAGGTGAATTAATGATTGCTAAGCCATTCATTAATTTGGTTAATCACACAGAGGTGTCCTTCAGAAATGAAGAATGAATATTAAATGAGTTAAAATGAGACTATGTCAGTTTTCAGAGACAAAATAACACATCTTCTTCCTCTAACAAATGAAAAGTACAAATGATAAGCAATAAAAAGTATCCTTCCTCAATTCAGTACACTAAGAGGTTTCAACCTTTCGTGATCTGGTATAAATGGTAGCTTATGATGCTTAATGTCAGCAAGTTTTAGCTTAATTTAAGCAGGTTTTGCTGTGTACCTGGGTTAGTTCACTGACTTGATAATCCTTGTTTTCTTGTCCTACTATTTCTTGTTTTGGCATTTAATGTTATCTTGCACTTGTCACCTGTGACCACAGTGATAGCTGTTCAGCAGTCTCACTTTAATGTAAAGCTACTTATTAAGAACTCAAACCATTTGTTGTATATGTAACCATTTGTTGTATTTGTTGTATTCCTTTAGATTTAAAATATTAGTCAATATCATGACATTTCTGTATAAAATCCTCCTGATATAACTGTCCTCCTTTTTTTCTCACCCCAAGTTGCTAAGTTTCAACTTAATGGCACTTGTGCACTTTACTTCTCCTCATAATTCAAAAAGCATGCCTTAATAAAGGCACTGATCTTATCTGAGGACACACCATTCAAGCAGGATGGGACAACTGACCTAAAAAATAATAGATACTGTATGAATAATCTAAGGTTCTCCACCTTATGCTGGTTAGCAATAATGCTCAGGTATTAATATTTCAGTCAAGAAAGGCCTCCATACTTCTCTTGCACTTCCCCATTTTGAAGCTTGACAGCTTGATCAGCTTAATTCAGTTCTTAGGTTGTATTATTATTAAAGCAATATTTTAGTGGTTTTGCGGATTGTAGCATACTGGTGCAGCGACAAATCTGGCACAAATTCACTAAGCTTCAAACTGTTTCAGCATACTTGTATAGCAACATCACATGACAACCCATCACGCAGACGCTATACAAAAACATTTGTTTATCCACATTTCAACTTAAAGCTCATAAACACACCGAAGTCAGAAGAACAACTTGGAAATTGAACCATCCAAGTAGCCTGATGAACTTACAGGGACTCACATAAATTACTGTACATGTCAAGTTGTCTCAGGGAGTTTATCATTTATCCTGTTTCAGGGTCAGTGTACCACATTGCAGTTACACGTCATTACAGAGCTACGAACAGTATGTTGCGATTAAATGTCTTGTCTTGTTCTTCCACGTCTCAAACACCACATCACCCTCGGAGTCCAGGGTGGCAACAGTCTAATAGCAGAACAAAAAAGACGACACGTCTTTTCTTAACTGTCCATTGTGTGTCTGACAACGTGATCGTGCTAATCTTGAATCAATCATTATTTTGTATGACTTAGTTCACCCTGTCAAAGGACATCTTATTCCTCTCATCAAAGGATTGAACATCTAAAGTCTGGACTTGTCATGTTGCACTACAGACGTCCGTACTGAAGCCCACACTCTCCCTCCATCACTCTCAGCACCTAAATGCTAGACTTCTATATTAATGAGTATGTGGGCAGCTGGTGAGCTGGCATCACGCAGACAACACTCACAGCGCCAGAATGAAGAGAATGAGAGCTTTGTAAAAGTATATTATCAGTGTGGACTTTTTTGGGCTGTTGACACAGAAGGTAAATTTTGCTGGAAATTGCTCTGCTTCTTACCTCAACCTAACACACAAGCATCCCCACTAACAGATACATTCACCTGCCTCTCCTCACTGTCCTCTCTCCAATCTCCAGCTTCTCCTCCCTCTCCTCTTTCGCCTCACCTCTTCCTCCCCGGTGCCTATTTCTGTCGTCGTATTTGGAGTCATTGACAGAAGTGCGGTAGCTCGACACCCTCCCCACCCCTCCACCCAATCTCCTCCATCCCTCCTTCCATCTCACCCTGCTGTTACAGTCGCTGTGGTCTCCCTGCCCCTGCAACACCCCCGCCAAGCTCATGCGGTTAGTACAGTCTGCCTGTGCTCTCTCCTTATAAGGGCAAAATACATTGACAGAGGCAGAGAGAGGGGGCTGTACCAGCACAAGCAGGCAGGTAGGGGGACAGTGGCTCTAACAGGAGGGGAGAAAGAGAGAGAGAGATGATGATGTAGAGGCAGAGGAGCAGAGATTAGGAAATAATGAACAGGGAGGAGGAGGGATGAAGATAGCCAGGGAGAAAGTGTGATGGGGATTGTACGATAAGAAGTAGGGTTCAACTGAAGCTTTGGGGCTTTTGAAAGCAAATAGTGACATTTTTTAACAGAGGAGGCCAGTAGCACATATTTTTGTGGCAGTTTGTGTGAATCAATTTTCACCCTCGTGGAAAAGATCTAGTTTTCCTCCCTGAATTTTATTTCATTGCAGGGCAGAAAGACCTGCAAAGAAACACAATGTCCCAATGGACAGAGGGACACTATCCACTATTAACACGGTTAATTGGAATAGAAACTGATGATATTTAGTCTGAATTTTAAATATTTTTTGGAAAGACAAATTATACCATGTCTCGAAAGCTGATCAAAGCACCGAGCAATTTAAGTAGCTTGCCATATGCAAACCACAAATCTTCATGTTAATGATCATTGAGTCTGACACAGAAAAATCTATTGGCTTGTTGGCTAGACGCAGTGCTCAGAAACTCTATCTGCACCTATACTGGCGCATCAGTGACTGTTATCAGCATCATCATAATTTAATCATCACTATCCTTCTCCTCCTCATCGTGATCATCACAGTGATCATATGGGCTGATTGTCATCTTATTCACGTAAATATATTCCAGCATGCTTTCATTGAGTGTGATCACATGTCACTTTCCAAAAAATTCACCATGAATGAAGTATTGATCTGTTATTCAAACAAAACACTTTGTGTCCCCAGAAATGGGGGGAAAAAAGAATATGGTCAATATGAAATTTCTAATAAAAATCAGTTGTGTCAAACACACTTCATGTAGTAAAGAGTCGGTTTTGAACGAGCATGATCAGCTGTAACTACAAGTTCAGTGTCGTCTGGAGTGTGGTGTGTGCCAGAGAATATGTGGGAGAGTTAGGCGTCTCCATTTCTTGTACAAGTGAAGTTTTTCCCCTCTTAAGCCTGTATGTGTATGTGTGTGTGTGTGTGTGTTGGTTCTATTGGTTCAGCTGGAGCATTTCTCAGCGTCACACCTCCTGTGTAGCAGGAGGCCTGGTCTGCCTGTGAGGACTGGGCAGGTGCTAATTGGGCTCTGAAGCTTCTGAATGGAGGCGCCTGCTATGAATGGAAGTGAACGTGTAGAGCGAGGGGCCTCGTGATCCATGTGTGTTTGTTCGGTGTATGTACGGTCAGCAGCGCTCTGACTCTGCAGTAACACACCTCCTCTCTGTGTACTGGTATCCTTCTCAGTTAAGTTAAAAAGACCCCAGGTTTTGTCGCAGATGGAGGGATGACACCCCTTTGGGAACGATGCGGGAAGAGAGATGCAAATCCATTTAGTCACAGATCCCTAAGTGGAGTAAAAGGCAGACGCAGGATGGGCAGAGAGGGGAATTAAACCAACAAAACACAAGGCTGCTAAGTGTGTCAGCATCTATGAGAGGAGGCAGGCGGGGGCCGTTAATGGCGTAGTGTTTGTGTGTGTGTTTTTTCGGCACATTATCAGTATGAAACATCTGTTCTTGTTAATCTTAAACAACCTGTAGGCAACACTTCATTTACGCCGAGTAATTCCCCCACAGAGACAAATCTCAAAACCACCCTAAAGCTAACGTAGATCTTAGAAGAAAATAGATCAGATTAATAAATAGGATCTTGATTCAGGGGGAGTTTGGAGATAAGCATTTTTCTCAATCATCTCTTCTCTCAGAACAGCGAACCATGCCCTCCGTCAAGTCTCTCCATCGGTACTCCCTTTGAAGGAATCAGGAGAATGAAAACTGTTGAGAGAGCGAGAGCAATGAGTCTTGATAGCTCTCTCTGGTGTGTCGGTTATGTAAAGAGGCTGTGATATAACCCAAGAGGAGACATGGAGTTTATGGGATGAGTAAACTGAAGGACGTGCAAGAACACAGTCACAACTTTACAATGATGGAGATTTGCTGACAGGATGAGTGTATACGTGCATATTAAAACAAAAGGCTCTTTATGTGAAAGTGGCAGTAGTTAATAACATGGTGCAATAAAACACCATATACTCATTTCCCAAACTCTGGGTATCTGTACCAGGACAAGGGAAGAAGTCAAGGAGTAAGGAGATTTAGGAGAGAGATTAGGACATACATTACCTGAAAGTCTCTGGATATAGCTGAATAAGTAAACGTCTGTCACGTGTCTGCAGTAAAATCTTACTTCTCTCTCTTTCTCCTATTGGAATGAAAAAACAACTACACATCAGTGAGACTGAAACGTGACGGCTCCAAATTGCTCTGAACACACTACATCAGTGGCAGAGACTTACTTGCCTAGACTCACTAGCACGGTACCACTCACTGGCAACACACAGCTAGAAAAATTGCTGGCATTATGTTCTCAATATTCTACACATTTTCATTTAGTCACTGGAGACAGAAAATCCCCCACTAGTAACAACATAGCCATCGTTACACTGTATTTGCTTGTTCATCTTATTCACTCTACCTTTGTACCCACTGGGATATCCAGCAAGAGATTCATTGGTACTCCCTGTGTGCTAAATATTTACCTTGAGATTTATGGGCTGTAATCTGAAGTGTTACCCTTTTGGCGTGTTAAACACTGGATGATTTAACATCTTCAGGTCCCTAAAAGTACTGAAATAAATCAATTTGAATGCAGACATGTTCAATTAGTATTTTCCTTGAAGGGTCACAAAACAAAAAGTTTGAAAGCCACTGCAGTAATGTATGACAACACTGATATATCTGCTTGCTGTGTCAAAAAAAAGTGTCTTATTATTTAGCTCCACATGTGACTTACTCATGGTGAGGATCCAGGCTGACTCTGAAAAGCTTATGGCTCAAAACGAGATGTGACGCACAGTTGGATGAGGCACAGTTACACAGTTACTGGGTAAAGGGAAGGGGTTAATACATTATTTGTGTATGTCTGGGAGCGTCTGGGTCAGTGCCAATAAGGGAAGCTGCATGGGTGGGGGTTGGGTGTCCCAGAAATTGGCAATTGCCCCTCACCCTTCCCCCGTGTTGGGCATCCACATGGACAGTGAAAGACTAGAAAGGGAGGAGGTAAGTAAACCAGGGAGAGAAGATGGGAGGGATGCCAGCATGTCTTCCCCCCTGACACCCAGATGATCCTCACGGCCTGCATGCTGCACCCTCTGCCTGCAGATCCATTTAAACACTATCAGTTGAAAACAGATCCTGGATTACCACAGCTTTAGGGGTGAGCGTCCATCCCTATATAGTCCATATGAAAAACAAATCCTTGTTTCTCTCTTCATACACAAACACGCACTGTACTGTACATCCCGCCATGTTTCCATGTGTCTAGACTGGAGTTTCCCAGTAACCCTTAGTCGTCCAGACCTCTCTTTTCCTCCTGAGGCTGAGCTGATTAACAGTAATAGGGAACAACAATGCATGATAATGTGAATTATAATGGACCAATGGAGGTGGCCTTTGGCCCTATGCTCCACATGAGGGCAATGGCACAGTAATGGTGTACATGGGCCCTGCAGGGACAGGCCAGACAAAGACAAAAGCTTGCCAGACTGTAGGTTAATGTAAGTGGAACAGACATGGAAGGCCTGGAGGGGGTGTACATAGGTCGTCCACATGGTCTACACACACAGAAAGATGAGGAAATTAGTTTATTTTGAACTATAAATATATTGATGCCTGCCAGTGTACACATAATGCAATAAGGTCACCCTGCAGCTCCGGCTTTCATATTGTTATACATTAAAAAATGAATGGCACTCAACCTAAACAGACAGCATTTTCTGGCTCCTGAAAAGCTGATATTTTAGAGATTATGTGGTTTTTACTCAAGAGCAAGTGTGGTTGCAGTGTTTTGTTTTTGCAGCAGCCACAGCAGTTATTGGCCTCCCCTCTTCTTGATGGCCAGCAGTTGTTCAGCCAATTTGTCTTCCCCTCAACCCCCTTCTCTGTGGCAGATACAGCTGGACAGTGATCAGTTGTGAGCTGGGCGGGGTAGGTGGGTAGGTGGGTGGTTGCGGGGGCATTTACAATGTAAATTCTTAAAGAACCTAGAGAACACACTTTGACTCTGAGATTGGAGGTCTTATCCTAAGTGACTTCTAACTTTTCTCACTCAGGAGAGGTGAAGAGGTCAGACTATTTACTCTGGAGAGGATCCCTCTGTCTTTGGTCCAAACACACACACACACACACACACACACACACACAAAGTGAAATAGACAGAGAGACAGAATTTGTCCCGTTTCACCTCATCTATCATTCGACAAATTGGGCTCTGTCTCCCATGCAGTGTGTGGTGTCTGGTTATAAGGAGCTGTAAGAGATGGAGCTGACAGCTAACCGATATTAATGAGACTCATCTACTGATATTTCTCTCACTCTCTACAACTCATTGGTCCTATATTTTCTTGCTCCTCTTTTCTTTGCCATGTTCATTTCTCTCAGTATTTCTATCATATCATAATTCTATCATATCAGTGATGGATAACTGCACTCAGGGTTAGGGGTTAATAATCAAAACTGTGAGGAAACTTAAGACAACCTGCTTTTTTGTCTTTTGTTTTACATAATATTCTTACTGTTGTCTTTGTGTAAAGACTGTGGATAGAGAAAGCCTCATGGCTTGACACCATTTCTTATGGAAACACGATTGTTCATCCAAGCTTTCATAGTTTCTAAAGTAAGGATTAAAATTTGGTGATTCTGGTGGATACATTTTAGGTTAAGTCTTTAATTTACAAGAATAACTAATGTTAAATGATCTTGATATCTCTAAAATTAAATAAAGGTATAAATTAAAAGCCAGTTCCTATATGGTGAAGATACAGGATGTATTCCACAGCTGTGATGTTGCTATTAGATCCAGACTCAGAAAGACAACAAACACCTCTGTCAGGAAAAACTCCCTTAGTAGATGTCCACTGTTCATCACAGGCACTTCACACCCTGGCCAAAACATATGTGAGTCCCCCCCTCCGGCAGCTGCTACAGGGTACCAAGCTTCAAAGCAAGCAGACACAAGAACTGATTCTTCCCACAGGACATCACACTCATAAACAGTAAACTCAGCTATGTGAATATCTCCCTACAGTGTCTGTACAATCCCCTGTGATTACTCTATTTACAATTACTATTGTTGTAGCTGTGTGTGTATATATGGCATTTATGTACAGTGCTGTACATAATATTCCCAATTCAAATATTACCATCTTCACTAACAGCCTGTGTAGCCTGGAATACACAATAGCCTTCCACACAGCCAACTCTACATTTAATTTTCTTTACCACTCTGAAGCCCCATTAAAACAACTATTTATTCCAGAGTTCTTTGTATTACTATTCATCCTGTACTTTTAGTACACACAGTGAGCATGTGTACCTTGTATATAGACATCTCTTAATACCCCGTCACATCCATTTAATTACGTTTAACTGTTTGACATGCTGTGTGAGCAAACTTGGTGCTTGTTATTCAATGGATCCTGATTGATTCTAATTTGCTGTATATTGCTGAAAATGGAAACGAGTACTTACATTGCAAAGGCTTGGGGGAAATAATTTAAATATCTGTGCTAGGATATATGATTTAATGTAGTGTTTATTGTATTTTAAAGTTTTGTTTAGAGTGTTACCTGTATTAGTGTTTGTGTTCTTCCATGGACTGCAGCTAGAAGCTACATCTGGCACATGTCTTTCTTTCTGATGTATTTTTTAAGATTTTTGCACATATTCCATGACAAATAAATTCAATAAACCAATGTAATCAGTGGTAAACAAACAATCTGATCTGTATTACCACAATGTCAGCGGACTGTGAAACAAATCAGCCAAACATCTCTGGCTCCACCTGCTGGAGATTTTACGAAAATACGTTTCCATTTGTTAAACCACCAAGTAAAAACATTGATCACATTTCTACAGTAGGGTGCACCAAATGCGTGGATATGTAGTATAAATACAACTTATGCCACTTTTAGTATAAAGTTTGATGCCAGCTCAATAAATGTTTTGTAAGTTGCTGATTTTTGTCAACCCTTGGTATGATTGATAACTTCAGTAAATGTACTATAACACAAAGTTCTTCAACGTGACCAAGTTGAATCTACATCTGACACTCCAGCAAAAAACAAGCTTCACCTGCTTTTAATGCAGAGCCACAGTTGTTTAAAAGTTATTTGTTATGTTATTTAACAAGTGTAGGCAGAGAGTTTCTGTTAAGTTTTTTTTGTGAAGAAGCAGCAACTATTCACTAAAACTTAACCAGGCAAGTTAGTAGACGTCTGCCCCGAGTCTTAGTCCTGGTCAGGGTTTCTGCTTGTTCTCTTTGCCATTGTCGCCAAGTGCTTTCTCATGGTGGGAGCCGTTAGGACTTTGTAAATAACATTACAGAGATCGTTCTAGACCTGCTCTATATAAAAAGTGCAATTAGATTATGGTTATGGTAATGAATTTGGACTATATAAATAATATACTGTCTCTGTGTCTGTACTGAGCAGAAGCCCTTTATGCATTTTGTTTGGTTGTATTCATGTTGTCCACACCCTCTGTCCCCATTATAAGTCACTATACTGTGAAAGACCGCTTGAAACAACTCAATGGACCTACAGCAAAAAACCTTTATGTGTAAATACCCATCCATGTTTATTATGTTTAAATATGAGGATTTTTACACTGTGGCTGGTTTCTTGAGCACAGGTTTCACAGAAATAAGATCTATCAATCTACTCACAAAAAACACAAATGGCATAATGTAACACAATCATGACCATTAATGAGAATATTGTCCTGTTGAAAAAGATCTTCCTTGACTTCTGTAACTTGTAGTCTCTGTCATGTCACAAAATATCAGGGGGGAAAAACAGCTCAAAAATTGAAGGCAAAAATATATAAAAATAAAAAAAATCAATATCTGTATTTTGTAGAATAATCCTTTGGGGACACCACTAGACCTCTTCCTTTTCTGGCTCCCCGGTACACTGTTTCAACAATGTCTATCATCTCCTGCTTGTCCTCCATTGTCCAGTTGATCTTGTTGTTGTTGCCGGTACCCAAATCAATCATGATGTGCTTGTTCCTGAAAAACACCAATAACAACATAAAGTTCTCAAGTTGTACAGTATTTCTACAACACTGACAAACAGGAAGGCTTTATATGACCTGGTGCTCATACCGAAACAGCGTTCATTTAAATTATTTCATCATTCAACAATCAACATTTACGTTGATATTTTCAAATTAGACATGTGCCTTACCTGAAGAAGAACATAACAGTGCAGGGGTCGTACAACTCGTACATCTTGTTGAAGTCAGGCACTTCTGTGATGTCCACCAGGTAAATGACTGCAAAATTCTTCACCTGTCAGGACGTACATAAGTAGATTATTAACACAACAGTAAACCATCAAGGTATCATTATAAAAAGTAAAGGCAGAACAACACAACACAGAATGGTCAGTTTCTGGATTAAACAAAAAAAATCTCTATTGATTATCATTTTATTTTCCAAACTTTGTCGGTTCACAATGCCATGCATGTAATAAACTGGGTTCTCTTCACAACACCTAAACCAGTTACCTGCTAACCTACATTTAAAAGTTACCTTTAAGATAAACATACTGGTCATGGACTGCCACAAACCTCCTTTCCGACTCTAAACAGACTAACCTGTAATAATAACTCACCTTTTTAGTGTATTGGTCGAAGAAATTCTGTAAGTTACATCACTTTAATAAATGATTGTAATTCCCCAGCTTTTTCAACAGCCTTATAGCTTTGGGCAGCATGTACTGAAAACAGTCTGCAAATTGCTGACTGAGGGTAAGAGCTCCCAACATAAGATACTGTAAAGGGAAATCTTATTTGTAAAATCAGCAATAAACTACGAAGAGCAGTTAACACGATGATGTCCGTGATGTATCATCACCGTCTACTAGCAGACAGCATAAATCTGCACAACACACAAAAACAGTGTCCCAGAAAAAAAACCCCTGTAATGTGTTAAATCCAAATGATTTTCAGCCAAGGTCAGGTCAACCCACAAACTGTCATTTTAAACTGAATTTTAGTGGCAAGCATTTCTAAAAGTGTAAAACTATAACAGTATAAGTTAAGTGTAAAACAAACTGTCACCTGCAAATAAAAACTAATTATTAAGCTTTAAACACTTAATGCAACTGATGCCAAGTGGTCAATGTGGCAACATTAACCCAACTAATAAAGGACGATCAAGGATATTGATAATGTATATTTCTATATTTGGAGTTTTAACAGTCCAATAGGTGTGTGTCAGCAGCGTTTTTTACATAAACTAATTTCTATGAATACTACAGCCTGTGTTGAGCGCGTTATTTATGGACAAACACACATTGGGAAATCACTGGCTAGTAAATTTGTGTAGTGAATAATGAAACATTTTATTCTGTATATTTCATATTACCGAAAAACAGTAACATTTTGGTTGCCTTCTGTTGCTGTTCACACAGGCCTTACTGTTACCCCCTAAAGGCAAGCTGACAGTCTACGTTTCCATTACAAACCATGATCTCTGTGAGAAAAGCTGCAGACCAGCAGGTAACGTTACTCTGCATGTTTAGACAGCAGGGGTAACGTTAAAGTTAGCTAAAGATGTTTGTATTACAACACACACGGTTTAAAGCAATAACCAAACCTTTTCAGCGATGCTGTAGAGAACTTCGTCCATTTTCATACATGTTGGGTCCCAGTCGTGTCCAAAGCGGATCACAAGGACTCGGTCCTCCTCAGACAGGATGGCTTGGTCAACCTGCCAGCCATTGTGGAGATGTGGTAGCATGTACGACATCTTGATCCTGAGTTGTCGACTACCAAGCTAAAAAAACATAAATTTGACTTTAGCTTCACATAAATTGATAGGGAGTAAGACTAACGTTAGGTTAACTTAAAGAAAAATCTGACTTTCTGCTCATTTCCTCCACTTAGTCTGGAAACTAAAGGAGTGTGCGGTTAGCTTGTTGACACTAACGTTATAAGTTAGCTAGTGAGCTTGAATTGACGTTTGCTGAATTAGGCAGAAGTCTGGAAGAGAAAATAACCTGAGATGAGCAGATCTAGATATAGCAAAAATAAAGATAAAGATAATTCACTTACTTTACAATGGACAGGGAATGCGTATTATACAGCGAAATAAATCGACCGCTTAGCGAACGTAACGTTAGCTTTCCAACAAAGCTAAACCTCCTTTTCGTAAATGTTACGTTCCTGTACGCGTGACGCCATCAATCCAGCGACGGCGTCGACGCAAAGTGGTTACGTAGAGTGTGCGATTACGTGAACACTGTTGGGG
>JAPMOB010140419.1:0-17218 GCA_029875015.1 Lepomis gibbosus | reverse complement strand
AAAAAGGGCACTTTCTCTTGAGGAAGAAAAAGGGCAGGTGCTTGAGCCCCTGTTGATGTCTATGTGTGCACGTGCCTGCCCAGACACACTATTTTTCAGCAGCGTCATAAAAATTAAAACAGCTTTTAATTAGACACTAAATTAATACAGGCCCCCCAGTGCAGGATGATTCATCGACATTTTAAAATTGTTTTCCAGGAAATGACACAGTTTAAAATATCATCAAGAATACCTACAAAACAACATTTTTTGGCATTGATGGGCCAGATCCTGCTAGTGTTGTAGTCAAGACCGCCCAAACCGAGACCAAGTCAAGGCAGAGACCAGTGTTTACCGAGACCGAGACAAGACCAAGACTTTTAGGGGCTGAGACCAAGACAGAGGCAGCGCGAGATCGAGTCAAGACCAAGACCAGTTCCCCACAGCATGACACACAGTAAAATGTGGAACGAGATCTTAGGTACTTCTAACATTGATCTGAAAGATCCACATTCCCATTACAACATCCACGTACAAACACTAAGAGCTGAAATCAACATAAGCATCTTTATTCAACACTCCTTTTCCATGCTTACATTCGCGAGGTGGCAGTCATTAACAGAAACAAAACATTTTTAATTAGGGTTATTGGTTGCATTTGAAAGAATATGTTTTACATTCAATCAAAGTTAGGATGTTAACAAATAAGTCAGACAATGCAAAATCAATTTATATTCCCAAGATTATGGTTTTGATTGAAATTAAATCCCGAGTCCTCAACGTCAGAGACCGACAAGACGAGTACAAATGCAGTAGAGTCCGCAATGAGACCAAGACCATCAAAAAGTGGTCTTAAGACCGGTCGTAATACAACACTAGATCCTGCCATGTGACGAATAGGACCAGTGCAAGGCATATAATACAAAACCATTTAAATATCGATTTAGATTTCATGGGAATGGGATATTTTATAATTGTATGTTTCTCTAAAAATCCACTGAGCAGACAAGGCATCTTTGATACACTCGTTTTTATTTGCATATTTGGTATTAAAATAATCCAAAAGTAACTAAAAGTAATCAGGTCACAATACTTTTATTTTGTACTTGGGTTACGTTACTGATTATTAACAAGTAATTAGTAATTGTACTGGATTACATTTTAAAGTAATCCTGCAAACCCTGGTCACTCATTCCTTCCATTTAAATTTGCTTAGCATGAAGTACATTCACAAAACATGTCTATAGAACCTGTCAATCAAAAGCAGTGTCTATTAACTTCAAGTTCCCACAGCTAGTACTGCACATTCTCACTGCATTTCCAGTGCCCAAGGTGATGTGGCAAGGAAGTCTCTCATATCAAGACAAACAGGTGCAGGTTTAATGCAGCTTCCATGCAACCTTTAGGAGTGCTGATAACAGAATTATGAGACTAATCAAGAGGATCATACTTCACTCCCATCTGAACAGTGTGCAACAAATAAAATCCTATCAGCCTGACCTTTGTAAGAGCAAGCAGCAGTGTAATGTAGAAAAATTAAATTCTCAACTCCTGAGTGGACGATTACAAAGGCAATAGAGCAGCTTGTTCATCAGATACAGGCAGAAATATTAAAATTTGACATTTGAATCAGTGTTTTACATGTCCAGCTTGTGTCGTGTTGTGATAATGCATGGAATACTAAACGACGAACCAGGAGTGTACAGTTAAACAGGGCCAAACTTGTAAGCTACCTTCCCTGGTTTTAAAGAGCACAAGATGAATGGCTCAATAAGATGCTGCTGTTTTTAGTGCAAGTTCAAAACAATGTTCTCATTACCACAGGACACAGAGACAAAAACAGAATCTCCCAATGTTTTGGCAGAAGTGTCGAGCAAATTGTGCTCATTTCATAGAGTTGGCCAGCAATACATTCTATCCACTTGGCTGATGAAACACTGGTGTTCCACTGCAGCTTGAATTGAGTGGGTGTTTTTTCTAGTCATTTTTTTAACCATAATTTCACATTACCATAATTTCACTAGGGTTAATTTCACTAGTTTTTTTTTCTCAAATTTGATGGCAGAAGTAAATAAATGAACGTTGTAGTACTTTTTTAGCCTTACTCCCTTCTTGTTTCAAGTTCTCTAGGAATAGAGCCAAATTGTAGCAAACAAACATGGACATGACATGTTTGTGTTTGCATTTTCTTATACAGACATTATGTCTTCTTTAATACACAAAGGGCTAACCTGTACTACACTCCGAAATGTTAATTCTTATATTGCATTATTAAAATTAACATGCAGGCCAAAGATAAAGGTATCAAAATAATAATATTTTCTTATCATATTTTTGTTTTTTTCTCTATTTTTGTTTGACTAACTTTCTCTCACTATGATGGCTCTTTTAGAGTTTGAGACAAAAACCCAAACACTGTCAGGAGGCAGTAGGTCGGCCCTTTGAAGATAGACAGATGCTCCATGGGTAGTACTCTAAACACTGCAAACACTAGATCCCTGGTGCAGCAAGAGCATTCATGTTGTATGGCTATGCTGTAACAACATTGCAAGTAATTACCATCTCTGGGAAATTAAACCCCACGCCAATGTAACAATGTAATTATGCAAAGGTAGTGTGGGCTTTTGTTAATTTAAGTATGGTGCATGACAAAAAGAAAGTTAATGAGTGTTTGTCTGTCTCCTGTCTGATTCCAGTTGCTGACCTGAGCTTAAAATGCTGGCACCCACAAAGCAATCAGTAGAGTGTCTAATTGTAATCACTGTTAGCTCATACATTATGATACATTTGTAATTATGTTGACAAGCAACATAAAATTTTCACCTCCACGTGAAAAATGACTATCTAGCTCAAGTAGCATTAAGGCCCCGAGTGGCCTCAAGATACTGTCTCTTAACTAATGTGTCTCTATGTAGCTCTACTGTGCTAAATGTATGCCTGCTTATTTAGTACTGGGTCTGGGGATAAATTTCCAACAACAGACATTAAAGTTGTCCTATGTTTATTTTCAGGTATATGGTAACTAATGTGACATACCGTATATGGTATTGATTATTGTTATGACTGTACATGTAGCCTACTCCAGAGCTTTCTATTACTATTACTCCTCTCATTAACATTAATATAAAATACAAAGATGACCTATATCATTAAAAACTTTATGCAATATGCATCATCAATATTTGGATGCTTGAAATATATATGAACTGAATAATTAGTATCTGATGAAATGAAACAGTTCTATGCATTAACTGAATAAACAACTATTTGGTCATTATCAGTATGGTTTAAATTGTAGAGCTTTTTTTGCACATCTCTGTCAGGGAACTCCAACTTTTCTGGTTCTGAATTTATCATTATGTTAATACTTCACGTAATTAAAAAATCACTCTCTATGTCATTGTCAAGCGAAGTCAGGTTGTTGAGGAAGCAATGGAGGCCCACCTGCACTGGCAAGCTTGTACACAATGTATCTTTTCATTTAAAATGTGGAAGTAACAATAAACAATATCTGTAGAGAGAACACTGGGAACATAGTTTCTTTACACTGTGCGCTACTGGGTCAGATTTTATTATTGTTGTGGCACAAAAACAAAAAGGGCAGTTGGCAGTGTTGTCCTCACCTTCAGTAGACACCAGGCAGAGGTGGCAACATCCTCTTTGCAACATGAAATAACTTGTTTTACAGTTAATTTAGTCTCCAATTTGAAAACACCATCACTAACAACACCACTGAAATGACTTAGTTTAAGACTTCCAATTGCATCAATAATTTAGATGGCATGTATACCACAATACCACAATTAATTTGGATTTGTTTTTGTAAATCCTACACACAGAACCTTGCATTGCATTGAGTGCCCATTTAAACCCCTTTTTTGTCTCCCAGTGCATGGTATGTTAATAGACACTAAAGAATGGCTTTTTTATTGCAAACATAAAAAGTTTGTAGTAATCATCTCTAAATATGAACATGAGACTGGACACAGCAAAGACCTCAGGGAGAGCGCCTCACTCTAGCTCCAACACGTTTGAACACAGCACAGCTTAAGGCCAAACAACAGCTATAAAAAGCTGTCCTCCCTCACCTGATGTACAGAATCAGTACTTCCACTGCAGCCAAGGAAGCTTAAAAGAATGCCCACAGATTGCTCTAAGCTTAGATTGGGCCCCTGTGTGTACATTAGATGTACACACATTGGTTGGGTTGTGTGTCTATATGTTGTTGTGAAGTGTGGTGGAGCAAAGAGGCCTTATCTAGCCCTGAGGTGTGAGTTAAGACCTGGCAGCTGAGGGGGAAATGACTTGAAGTACTTGGACACAATGTCAATATTGGAAAAGCAAACATGGTCTAAGGGTAATATACTGTTAACCATGGGATCCTGTATATGACCAGTGCATGGTCTGCGGATGCATGATTCAGTTGGTACACTTCAAGGTCTTTCTTATAACGTTTAAAAGATCTTATTTTGATAAGTAACCTAATACTTAATAATCAGGCAGAGTGTGTGTGATATTACCGAAATATTGCCCATGATATTAATCTATATTTAACAAGTTTTACAGAACCCACTCATTTGTCATGCCAAGCAATGAAAAAATTAACTTTGATAACAATCTGAAGTTCAGGACTAGCAGAACGGTGGCACGCCAGTAATTAAATTGAAGCTTGTTTTGAGAAATATAGAAGAATGAAAGTCGTGGTCCTTTAATAAGCCTGTACATGAACTCTAGAAAAACTGATTTCTAACATAATTACATTTTGTAATTAGGAATAGGCTGCTGCCCAGATGCACTGGACGAGCTGCTTCAAGACAGAAACTGTCTGTAATAAAGAGTGGGCTAATGTGTATTTTTAGTGATTCTGTAAGAGTTCATTTCAGACTGAATAATAAAGATTGTAAGAAAGATAAAAGGAGTGGTAAACATTTAAAGTTAGATTAAAATTTATACTCCAAATCAAATGAACCTTTTATTTTGAACTCAGAAAAACAGGAGTTGACATCATTTTCTTTTTTTGGAAAGTAACCCTCTAATCCTTTGTATGTGTCCAAGATGTGTCTGGCAACATCTACTAAATGCTGCTAATCTTTGCTGCCCAGCTTTAGATGGGCATGTCTATTATTAAGGCTGTTGACTATTGATTTTTACCACAGTAAAGGACTGTGGGCGTTTACTCATCTGATTGGATGGCGGATAGTGACCCCCTTTCACTTCCTCTGCCATGCAGATAAGAATGGTAAAGTGAAGGGAAGGAGAGGGGAATGGAGGAAGTAGGGTAAGTGAACTTGTCAAGTACAGATGTGGAGGAGTTGAAGTGGGAGGAGGAAAAGGGTAGTCGATAGTCAGACAGAATGCTACTTCAAACAGCTCTGTGCTGCAGACCCAATCAATAACTAGATATGTCAAGTTGTAAAGCCATAGAATGAGAGGCAGTGACAGGAGTGAGGGAAATTGAGAGGTTCAAGGGTCTGACATAAGAATAAGAATATAAGAGGAAGAAGAAGAAGAAGAAGATCCCATTGGCAAGAGGTAGTAAATATTAAAATGTCCCAGATTGATGAAGTCAGGATAACTTCTTTAAAGCCAGGGGATGGTTATAACATGGGTCATTTGTAATACGTCCAATTACTCCGATCAGGAAGACGTCATGAATCATTTGATTCACTCTCCACATGCTCAGTGTTGTCCTTTTTACATAGGAAAAAGTAGCACTGTGTGGCAAGTACAGCAAATTTTAGAAGAAAGAAAAAATAAATGTTAGATTTTTTTTTAACTTCATTTATTTTTGTTATAGCATTACCTGCTTTGTAGTTAAACTTATCAAACTTAAATCATGTTTATTGTATGTTTATGTAGGTATTATTCATGCAAGTTCTTAATGCTAATGTTTTAGATGTAAGGTGTAAAGTAAGATAGTTCATGGCTACAAGAGTCTGGGTTAGTTGTAATAACTATGGCAGTGTGTAGTTGCGTTTATATGTTAAAACTGAATTTCAGTATGTGTCCGACACGCCCACACTAATGTTTAATTGTTTTATTTTGTTCAAATGCTAGTGTAAGTGCTTGAGGTCTGCACTCCAGGAGTGAGTATGTCTATCACGACTGTGACAGTGCAAGACAAACAATGAGAAACACACACACCAATATGCAGTTGGTGTACCTTTGCAGTTTTTTCCTAAAGCCCACAAAACTTGCCTGAGCTTTCCAGAACAAAAAACATCTACTTCAGAGTTTATCATGGATTTAGGATGCCTATGCTCCTTTATCTCATATTTATAAAGATGCTGTTTGTTCTGTTTCGTAGTTCATTCCACAGGAAAGCTATATTTGTTAAGCTATTAGATGTTCACAGGAACAAGGCAAAGGCTGCTATGGTTTAAGACAGAGGGAGTGGAACTTGTTGCCAATGTTTCCTGGCAATAAAATAAACAGTTGTCATTTCATGATATTTTATCATCTGTTAATTTTAATACTTAATACATTGTTTTTAGCACTAATTAAATAAATATAGAGTATACTCTATTATGCTACATGATAAATAAAAGCCTTCAGATAGGCCCAGTGATCAGTGATCAATATCTGTTGCTACTGCTTTCAGCAATCAGTGATCGGCCCAAAAAATCCTGATGGGAGCACCTCTAGACAATTTAGATGTCACCTCTTCATGAGATATCTACTGACATTTTCCACATATGCACACCCTCAGAAGTAACCCACATATAATAACCAAAGTCCTTTGGTACCAAACATAAGTCTCATCTCTCCTCAACTCATATAAAACTTACACTTGTGCATCCCCATCTGACCCGTAAGCACCTGAACATCCCTATGGCCCTCACTCAGCTGCAGTCTCCACTGCTCCTACACAGTCTGAGTGCTTCATTCTGCCCAGCATGAAGGGAGACCTGAGCCACCTATCTGCAGTTTTGCACACAATTTGAGATGACAGGTTAAGTGGCTTACCTGCCCTCTGGGCCTGCTAATACAAGGAAGCAGGACCTACAGACATCTTAGATGGTCCTGTGTCTTGCACGTGAGGGTGAAGGTAAGATGGGGTAAAAGTGGTAAGGTGGAAATGGGGAAAGATATCTAAAATCTTTTCACATGTTGTCACCAACAAGCTATAGTAAAGATGAGTGTAATCAGGAGATTGTCATCTCACCTCAAGATTGTTATTGTAAATGGACTGTACTTTACTACAGTGCCTTTCTACTCTTCACACCACTCAAAGCGCTTTACACTACATGTCACATTTACTCTTCCACACACATGAGTGTATGAATGTGTAGCTTATCAGAAACAGAAACTGACACACTCACACACCAATGGCACAGCCATGGGTAGCAATTTAGGGTTCAGTGTCTTGCCCAAGGACAATTCGACATGCTGGTGGAGCCAGGGATCAAACCAGCCAACCCTCTGATTAGTGGACAACCTGTTCTACCTCCTGAGCCACAGCCGCCTCTAACAGAGTGAAATGCCATCGGCCAACCGGCTTATTGTAAGGCAGTTCCAATTATACGGTATGCAGGCACTGCTAACCAAGTAGCATTCAACATAATAACACAATAAACATTTTGACATTGAATAGTATAACACATAACAATATATTTTAGTGTTAGAGCTAATGAAGGTAGGGAATGTTAGACAGGACTGAGAATTAGTCTGTGACCCTGTGGGTACATGTCTGAAAGTGGATTTTTAGTGATATTTGAAATGTTTTTGTCTGTACAATGTATTTTCCACTTTAAGTTAAGTTAGGTTGTGGGTCTCAGTGGGAGGTAAAAAAAAACGTAAAACATGCAACATGGTGCAAAAACACAATAAAGAAATCCAGGTTGGATTCATCCACTGTCTGTTTTCAATACTTGTGATAGCTCTACCGCCAGTCACCTCGGCTTTGGGCCACATACTTCAAAGTATGTATTTCATCAAGACGAGTGAAAAATGCCGGGGTGTGAACTTGACCAACTAAGCAGGAGGAAGGCATGATTGGCAAAAATGCTGCTGCCTCAAGGTGAAAGGTTGCATATGATTTGTAACAGAGTTGGTTGAGGGAGCTATGCTCATTTGAATAGGTTTTGAATTTCAGAGAGAAAGTAACATGTGAACGTGGAGCAGAAGTCAAAGAGGAAATGTTGACACACGTTGTCAGGATGCCCAATCGATTTCACACCTGGATGGATATGTTCCCCTTTCTCTGGTACAGGGCAACTACATTGACACACAGTGGTAATATCATACCCTACACTCTGATTGCCAAACTGAACTAAACTGGAAGTCCCTTCCAACCAAAGGTAAAAAGAAGGTCTCATATCCTCAAGTAACAGGTCCATATTAATAAAAATTACTGTTATCTCCAGCATTTGTGAAAAACTCATCTCTTCATCATATTCAAGCAGTATTATTCTTAACAGTGTAGGAATTATTATGCATTTGCTCTTTTTTTACTAAATGAAAAGATATCTTGATCTCACAGTTAAAAAAGTAATTTCGAGCTGTTGGTTGGTGCATTCACACAAGTTGTAAGAGCTTTTGAACAAGTCCACAAAGTGTGGGTTGATAATGCACCAATCAATACAAATAGTCACAATCATGGGATACGTGTGCCAGGTTTTTTTTGCAATATTGAATATGGCCAAACATGAATTTTGGAATAATAACTGGATCTGTACCAGGATCTGGATCCAGATTTGCAAATAATCACATGTTCCTTGGACCATGACCTCCTTATTCGGTCCTAATCTTTCAACACGTTTTTGAGATATCCTGCTAACTAGGGAACATCGACAAACATCAACATAATGTCCACAGTGGAAGCAACCAAGTGACCAAAGAATTTTTGAAATATTGTATTGCTCTATTTCAAACATTCAATCTTTCCGAATTTGCATGTTTATGCATACTGAAACGGCAAGCAATCCCACTGCCTTATACTCTTACTTTCACATGAATTTAAAACCTTCCCTTCCTTCAACCTTTATAAGCCCACATACCTGCTATACTGCATGGCCATTGACTGTGGAAACTGACACTAGAGCACTTGATGGCTTGTGATGCACCTCATAGCTCTTTGCTTGTGCTAGCTCTCAACCGAAGGCAAAACAGTAAAGCAAACACATAGATGAAGCATTTGTCTGCAACCCCTCCTGGATTGTGTGACAGGCAGCAGCAGTGGGGAGATTCCATCAACCTGACAGGCAGCTTCTTGCAGGAGAGTTAATTGCTGTGGGACTGGAGCAGCCTTCAACATCCATCAACAAACCTCCTTCTCTGGGGTTGGAGGTTGGGTGAAGCATTGAGAGGGAGGGGATACCAGACAGGGCTATAGAGGGCAGCGAGATGTGGGAAACATCTGATTTCCTTTGACATCTCAGGCAAATAACCTTCAAAACAAAACACTGTTGCTGAGTTCCTGTCCAGTGGGCAAGTTTGGCTTTCAGCCTGAGTCACATAGCCTAGACAGGCAAATTGGGGAGCAAGTACTAAAATTACAACTCCGAAAGTTACAGTGTGGATCCATTGTGTCAAAAAACGCATGAAACAACATGTCAATACATCAGCTGAACAATATACGATAAACGGTGTTAAAAACTTCAGCCATTGTTACTTATCAAAACTTTTAATGATTGCGGATCACTGAGATATAAACTCAGTAGTCTCCACATGCTTGTAATAAAGTGCTATTTAAATAATTTGGTTTTAATTATGGTAAAAATAAGCAGACCAGAGATGTATTTTGTCCAAACCATTCATTAAGATGCTGCAGCATTTTCTTATAAATTATATTCTGATTGTGGATTTTAAAACTAGAGTGTCGTGGTCCGCTTTAGTCTTTGTAGGACAGCAAAGTTTGAACTAAAGCTCCCTGAGAGAATTTTAAGAGATCTTAGAAAATTACTTAGTTAAAAGTTTAAAAAGTTAAAACCAGAAGAGACCAACAACATTTTTTTTACTTAATTACTCAGTTAGTCAACACACAATTTGGTGCAGTGGCCAAAAGATTTATATCAGCAATGGAGTGGTGAATTTATGTAGGTAAATTCGGGGTCAGATGAACCAGAAAATGGACTACAGATTCATGAGAAATTATTAAGCCAGGGATGCTGGACTGTGTATTAATTACACAGGCAGCAGATTAAAGACTGGGCACAAGGAAGATCAGCTGATGAGCAGACAGGAAAATGATGCAACTTTAATTAGTAAAATGACGAAAAAAAGGTCAAGATGGAGAATATTCTGTGTAATATGATGACTTCGGCAGAGGAGATGTTTACAAATAGAATCCAGCAAAGTTGGTGCCGGAAGGCCAAATGTGAGTGGGTTGCTGGGGCAGTAATATGACAACATTGAGTAATGGTCTAGCTTCAAGGAACATACAGACAAGGACAGGATTAAATCGATAATATAGATTAATAAAATTCATCAACGCAAATTCTTTGCATCGATGCTTCGTTTAATCCATTTAACTATACAGCACAGTGTTTTACAGAGACATTTATTACTGTCGCAAATCGCGCTTATGCTGTGAACACAACGTGATTATGATGGCGCTGTTTGCAAAGTGGAGGAAGAAAGACAAAATAGCAAAGGACAAAGAAGAAATTGTCTTCTTTGGGATTACATCAAGCTAAAGAGAACAACCACTTGTAATGTTACCGTCCGTCCACTGTAAAACGAAGCTAATGTCGTCTCAGCAACAGCACAACGGCACCTTATCAGAAAGAAGCCGGTGTTCTGCCAGCAGACCACAGACAAGGTAATAGTAACAGCAACTTTAGCATTTAACTGAAATCATTATTGATTGAGTTGAAGGCTAGCCAAAGTAAGCCATAATCTTCAGCTGAAAATGTACACACGAGCGTTTGTTCTTCTCCTTTTTGGGCCGTGAGTTGTAACCTCACAGTCATTCCTTAACTGGGTGTAGGGGAGCTGCAGCTTTTAACTCACCCAGTGTGCGAACTATACCACGGCTTTCGGGGGAGCTCACTTTTTCCCCCATTCTCACGAGGGAATGTGATTCTTACTGCTGAATCATTAATAGCTGCAAGCATGTAGGCTGACTGTGAAAGTATCAGGCATGTTTGTCTTATAATTATACAAATAGGCTATAATTATTAATATCATATGTAGCCATTTTGCTACAGTTACGATTCACACAACAGCTTTTTGCGACCTGTAATTTCTTTTCTCCGTGAGAGGAAAAATTTTGAAAAGTTGAGTGGTGCTGCAGAGATCCCCCAGCTGCAGTAGTGCATAATATTCATCCAGCCAGGCAAACGATCACGAACCGTTCACAGCGCTTCAGCTGTACTAGCGACACAACCCGTAGTACCGGAGACGGAGTGGTGCAGACAGGGCCAGTAGATTGCGGAGGGACCAGCCCGCTCCTGACGGTCAGGGATTGTTCTCTCTCACTGAATGAAGTATGATGCTCCTGAATTTACGCATGGATCTGTGATAATAGAGAAATATAGAAATTAATGGCAATAAAACATGCTGTCAATATTTTAGAGACCCCCCATGATATCACAAATCATTAGGGGAGCTGATGTCCTCATAGATCGCACCCTGAACTCACCTCCAGTTCTCACTGTAGCTCAGACAATTCCTGCTACCTGCATGTGCTAATGCATCCTTTCCTCATATTCTTTGTCTTTATAATCGCCATCTTTATGACAAACAACAGCTGTTTCATGTGCAGGATTGCTCATTTTGAGTTTCATATTTCACGTGTTTTCTTGACAAAACTTGGTTTGGAGACCAGCATCGGGTGACACAGCCGCTGTCTACTCCCGTAGTGTTTGTGACACCGATCAGTGACACGTAGTGTGAACCCCACAACGAAAGGACTAATAAATATATTATCTATAAACGTGCGCAGCTAATACCGTTACCGGCTGCCGCTGCCACCAAGCGAAAGTACTTCTTAAACGACGCATTGATAAATCGTAGTCAGCCAGTGTGGATTTGTTCATTTCATATCAAATACATTTGGAGATCCCAAATTCTTTTTCTCTCCCTGAGAGAGAGAGGAGGGGGGTTGAGATATCAACCCTCAACAGACAGCTGAAGTAACTCCAAAGGAGGGGGTGAAAGGTTTGCTTTCCCTAAGTGCTGTTTTTGGGCAGTTTGATTGTAAAACTTGCCACCTCTGGTGAAGCTGAGATAAGACTCAGTGCCTGACTGTTAAAATGACAAGATTAACATTACACAGAGACTAACCTCAACCAGGGTGTGAAGACCACTGCACCCATAAACTAAACAACCTCTAAACACTCCCAAGACTAAAAGGGCAAGGTAACCATGGTAACGAAGTTCCACTGTCAGGTTACTTCCAAACATCAAAGATCTCCTCTTCAGTCTTGAGACTCTACCCCACCAAAAAGCCATTAATTTGGACTCTTAACATGCCCTCTCACTTTCACAGCTAGGCGTGAGGAACTCCAGACACCAGAGAAGGACACTGCCCCAAATTCCTTTGTGTGGAGAAATGAATAGTCTCCTTATAACTTGGCTTTTTATGTTGTTAAATTAAATAATCTTTAAGTAACTTAACAGGTCTCTCCACTCCCTTTGAGTAGTTCTATTACCATGTTGTTGTTGAAAAGAAGAATCCATAAATAAGCTAATTTTGCTGTGCTTTAATTTTCAGTAAGGATCCCTGACATTTCTTCAATTTATGTTGTAACCAATGCTTTGACACTTCCTTTATAATTGATATGATAAAGAAATGTTATCCTATGCTACTTGATTAATTTTCCAGCTCGAATTTAATGTTAAATAATTAATTTTCCCAGCTCCTGAGCAAATGATTGTTTTAAAGAAATAATCAGATATCTTCAATTCCCCCAAGAGGACAAACTAAGGATTACATGCCATCATTCTGAAATTTCGCTCTTGCTGTTTTAACGCATCCCTCTGTACCTCTTTGTTTGTAATGTGATGCTATGTTCTGGTAACTTGCTTATATTCTGTAAGAATGTGTAACAGCCAATATTATTCAAGAAATATTGAGTTAAGTCTCATTTCATTCTGACATCCTGAAAATGTGTTTAACTGGTAGCCATTATAATATTACAACGATTAAGTAACTTTTCTTTCCTTTTTATCAATTGCTTAAAACTAAGAACGGTATAACTGTTTGACATTAAAGGTTTGATTGTGTGAAGATATTTGATTAAAATACGCGCAAATTGATTTTTAAAATAGACATTAAGGTAAAGCTGGGATGGGCCCCAGCCCCCCCCGGGACCCTGTATGCAGGATAAGCGGTTGATGATGGATGGATGGATTAAGGACCGGAAGCCCTCCCTCTCAAAGGAAACAAGTCCTCAGGGGAACAAAGACTTCAGCTCCCCAACAAACAAAAGCAGGGAGACGCGCTCGCCCGCGCTCTCTACGGCTCTTCTCTTCTGCTGCTCTCGGCAAGCGCTTGCAGCATGCAATGCCCTAAGAAGTTTGGCCCAGCCTTGCCGCGAAGATTCCTTTGTTCTTTCAAGCCACACGCGAAGTGCCGCAACCTCGGCTTTTCCCTCATTTCCAGCAACTTACTTGCTTTATATCCTTGTTTGTTTTGTTGTTAAAGTTATCAAACAGTTTTAGTCGTGCGACTTTGAATTCAAGAACGACCAAGTTCTTTTAAGCTATATTGTAGTCGAGTGAATTTATACTGCTGCCACTGAAGTCGGACCCAGCCACGGGGGCCGTTACAGCAGCAGTGACATGGACAATCAAACCGACAACCCGAGCCAAGGTTAGCAGCCTAGCCCTACAAGTTTTCTTCAGCGCCGAAGGTGGACCCCCAGGACAACCTGCTAGTAAAAAGCTGGCCCTGGCGTACCAAGGCGCCAAGGCCCAAGCGCTGACTAGTCGTGGAACCGCCGAAAATCAACCCGGCTGGAGAATCAACAAGCAGTAAGGCTAAACACGCTACATTTTGGGGTTGAGGTGATGTCCAAAAGTCTTTTAATCCGTTAGTTTAATCCTAGCCAAATTTAACTTAGTTATTAGCACAACTTGCGTTTATTAGTTCTCTCGCTCTCCTAGAATCAGATTCTTCCCCACAATAGAAAAACTCAATGTACACTGAACTAGACATTCTTTTGTTTGCATCATGTTTGTTTAGCCATTATTTATTCCTTTGATATATATTTAACCACATTTATGTCACCTTCGGTTAGTTAAAAATTTTTACGGTAATGTGTGTATTGTTTAACTCCAAGTCCCTGTCACGGAGGACTTACTCCTTCGATATGAGATTGACTGATTGATTTAAGATAATTGAGCGATTATTAACTAACTGATCACTAGTGAATAATGTGTAATTATTAAACTATAACATTACTCAGTGGTCCGGAGACCCTGAGCGAACTGAATCTCCGGTGGTGCCCTTTTCGAGGTTTATTCTCTGAATATTAAGTCATAATTTGTATAACAAAAGTAGGTATGCTACAAATCGTTGAAATGAATCATCATTAGCTGCAGCCCTATAACATAATGAACTTACCAGATTTATCATCATTTATATGCATGACCTGCCAATTTAAGGCAGTGATCTTTGAACACAGGATGGAACAGTGATCAGACCTGACATAGTAAAATCACAAGTTGAGAAGAATATTTCAGCGAAAATATAATCATATTTGGTACTGTGATATTTTTTGCTATACCACAAAAAACAGAGACATTCGCTAAGATGGATAAAATATTCATATTTTCTCCTACACTGGAGAATATCCTAAAAAAATTATACATTTGTTCATCAGCATTTTGATGAAAAATGTACCTTCACAACCATATTTAGGTGGCTATTTTCTCATCCCTAAAAGTGTTCCAAACACCAACCTGTGTAACTACAGGTCTCTACATACACTCACAAGAAGGGAATATTTTGACGAGACCCCCAGAAACCCCATGAAACATTGAACATGGTAAAATTGGCTACATACTGTAGTGTGGAGGGCTTGTGATATTCACCAACAAGGACCCAGTGATACTCAAGCATAAAAGCACAGCAATTGTTATGAGCAGTGAACAGGAGCAGGGAGAGGAGAGCAAACTCCTTTTGACTTCAGAAATAAGAGGAGGAGGAGGTGGCAGAGCAAATAGAGCGTTGCCAGTGAGAGAGCAAGAGAGGGGATGCAAGACAAAACATTTTAGTAAGTCTATTACAGGATGCCCAGCAAGCCAATTTCATCATTTACCTCCTTACCTAAAATGCAGTCCCTAATATTAAATACCAACACACAGTAGGGAAATTGTACATTGGCCGTCTATGAGATAGAGCTAACAATTTTGTTTCTGCTGAAGTTAACAATACAAAATGACTATGGAACAACAAGATGAGAAAGTATGGAGTCGGTGAAAATGTAATGAAGTCTATAAAGATACATCAATAAGACAAAACTGAGTCAATATGAGTAGTAAGGGAAAAGTTAATGCCATATCAATGGGCTATCGAGTAGCACTGCAGCATAGTTTATGGTGTGGAGAAATAGCTTTAGCAGAAAGATGTGAAGAAAATCACAATTAAAGGTGGGGTAAGCGATTCTGGAGAAATTCAACAACATGACAAACACCATGATAACAACAACACAGCAATTAATGTAGCTAACGTTAGCTAAGTTGTGGGTAAGCATGCTGTCGTTACACATGCTGCAGCAAAGCTAACATGCAGAGAAGACGAGGTGGTCCCAGAGCCAGCACACCAGCTCCAGATAGTGATAGTCAAAAATTTCCTGCTGCTATAGCTAACATCACAACAGCAGCATCTTGGCAAACTAGAAAGTAAGCTGAATGTCTGTGGGTGAGTCACTTAACATTACCTGACACAAATCGTAGATGAAATAGTGTTGTCTGGCGGGGTGCGGACCACTTTGTTCGTTTCCCATTTACAGAACCAGGGCTGTGTAAAAACACCAGATTCTTTTTCAGCACATATGGACAGATAATCGCTGAATGGGACAAAAAGACGTATATTGGATAAGAATTGCTTATCCTACTTTTAATGTACATCTTATTTCAGTACTTTCCATTAAAAATGTTTTATTACTTTTTGTTAGCTTAGATACGTTGGGACTAATATTTCTTGATCAATATTTGAATGAAGTCACACAATATGCCATCAAAACAAGAAAGCCATTGCTTTATTTTCATGTTTGTGTTATGCGACAGGACAGAACAGACCCAAACGCAACATTCAGTGGGAAGGAGGTTTATTGAAAGACTACAGAGGGGCCAGGGAAGAGGAGATGGAGGTGAGGTGGACGCCGGGGGACGTGGACATGGAGGGCCGAGTAACAGGCGAGGCGCAGCAGGCGGTGAGGCGAGGAGCGGGGGGAGCCGGGAGGGCGCCGTGAAGAAAGCCCGAGAGGAGAGGACCGGAGGACGAGCCCAGCAGACTGAACGGAGGACGAGGATTAGTGAACCTGGGGGAGGAAAGCAGAAAGACAGTGTTAAACACAGGAAATAACCAGGGGCTGGAAAACTGAGTTCTCTTCTGGAGTTAACCAGAGCTTGAGAGAGGTTGGCAGCAGGTTGGGAGCAATGACGATCAAGCAAAGATGGTGTGGAGAACCGGGGTTGATATACGGGCAGAGATGAGGTTGATTACTGGCAGGTGTAGCAGGCTGGGGAGGTTGCTGACGAGGTGCAGGTGCGGGACGTTGGCTGGGCTCAGGAGCGGAAGGAGAGAGAGAGGAGGAAAACACAGGGAGGCAGGCAGAGTGCAGGAGAGCAAAACGATGGGAGAAATAAAACCAGAAAAAAAGCCAGGACACTCACCATCAGCTGGGCTGTCCCCACAACAGTTTGTTCCCTACAGACTTGATGTCACTCATTCACAGCTTATTAGAAATGCAGCAACTAGCAAACCTTGGTTTGCTTACAACTGTAGCAGCTGTTGCCAACATGCTGAGGTGATTTGGTAGTGCATGTTGTTTTATTATTGAAGCTACTCAGGATTACAGTATGAAATAAATGGGAACTGGGCCTATTTATTTTGCCAACTATCATGCTGATAGAGGGTCTTCTGTGCTGAAGGATGATGCTCTGAACCTATTTATTGCATGGGAAGCTGAAGAAAACACATTATAGCATACACTCTTGGCTCTCATTCACCAATACGATCTTATTTTGTCGGTTAAATTATCTAAAACAGTGTTTCCCAAACTTAGGGTCGGGACCCAAAATGGGTCGCAGACCCGTTTTATTGGGTCGCCAATTGGCAGAGTAA
>JAPMOB010140335.1:0-14531 GCA_029875015.1 Lepomis gibbosus | reverse complement strand
TATATATATATATATGACTGCTAAATTGTTATCCCATTTTGAAATTGAAAGTGTTACGGAGGTATCTTTACTGAGAATGAGTTTATAGAGTTTGGAGACACTTTCAGTCCTCTCAATTCTAATTTCATTCTCCAATTTCAATTTCAAACCACAAGATTTAGTAACAATTTACGTTATACTTAATGTTAAGTTTGAAGTTACACACAGCTGGTGACACAGGCTGCTGAACAGTGTGTCTGTAACGTTACTGACGATTTTACAAAGAAGACCAGTAACGTAACAAACAAGGACTCACTTTATAACTTTTGATGACTTCAAATTTATAATATGTACATTAAGTTTGGAATTTTCACGTTGCTTTACTGTTAATGTTATATGTTAGCCAGGTGAACTCGGTGCTTGCATGCTCCGTGGCTAATGTGGCTAGTATCCTTTCCACACTCTGAGCAGTGTTGGAGTAATGTTACAGTCTTAACGTTAAGCCTTATACAAAGTGAATTAAATAACCACAGTAGTAGATGTGGTGAGATGCTTTAGAAGACCCTGCAGCTAAATAAGCTTGTAATTATATCAGCATTATTGTGTAAAAAGTATAATAAAGTAAAGTATAAAGTATAATAAAAAGTTTCCAAGAGCATAATTTACATTTGCTATGAATGTGATAGTTTGATCAGCGCAGTTGCCATCTGAGTGTCCCAACACTATTAACATGTTGAAGAGCATTTTCTTAACAAAGGAGGATTATTTTAGTATCCATAACACCCCGATTTAATCATTCAAATTGACTGGATGCTGCTGGGTATTTGATTTTGTCTTCACAGCTCCCTGTCAACAGTTTATTTTCTACCTGGGCCGAGTGACAGCTACTTGCTGTCTGTCACATGCTCGATAGCAAACAGAGACTTTCAGTGTCAATATCTCATCTTTCCAAACAGATCCACATATAAAGGGCAGGAGTGTGACCTGGGGGGGGATCAATTTCATCTGACCTTAATTTATACAAAGTAAATAATGAACTAGCCTCCCTGGTTAAACCTTAACAGAAAAATCATTCCGCAGTGGGGCGGGGTGGGTTCAGGTCAGGTAGGGTGAGGATTTTCTTTGGTTTTTTTATACAAGCTTTGCAACTGAGCACAGTAGTTTCCAAAGTTGGCTCCAGAGATCCCTAAAGGAGTTGAATGAAATGACATAAACAATATGTCATGTTCTAAACCACTCCCTTCTTCACATATTCACTATTCCCTAAATGATAAACACTCAATAGTTTACTTTATAGTGAGGTTTTATTTACACTATGCAGGCATCATTTTGTGCCCTTGCTTGCTGGAATGTGCTGCGTAACTGTACTGTCAAGGTACAAGATGATACTGTATCTGTCATCTTGTACATCTGTACATCTTACACATCCATCAAAGGCAAAGCATTGCATTAAAGGGTTGAAATTTCTTTAGCAAAAAGTGGTACACATGCTATTGACAGATTTTTTAAAGGCATACAGCAATCAAACTCCTGTTAGCATTTATGAACGCTCTCTACTGCAAACAAACTTCGTGCATTCCAAGGTCTGTTAAAATCCTTTTTGTGTGCAAACATTTTTGAGTTTGAATGCTGAACATATTGTGGAAGGGTCATTTTCTGCCAATTATCTGACACTGTGGAGAGTATAGGCAAACTACAAAAACATCTTAATCTGAATAAAGCAATCCTTCAGATTTCAGTCCTGGTCAATTTGGCAACACCCGTGGTTACTGTGGTAACAGCAAGTGCAGTTTAACACTCCTAGAGCAGCTTTTTTGTCAGAGATACAAAAAAGCAACCAGTGCATCTGTTGACAACCAAACAAACTGAGGAGTAGGAGGTGTGCAGCCTGTCACCTGCAGCTCTTCATCTAACAGCTCACCTAATTGAGACCACAACAATTGAGGTACAAGGGGTAGTTTATTTGATTAGCGTGAAGGTTCAGGAAGGATTGGATGGAGGGGTTGAGAGGGGAGGGATGAGGGTGGTTGATTTGGGTTGTGGTGGCCGGAGCAGCTAGGAACCCAGGGGTTGAGACTCAAGGTAGGAGCACATCTCTATAAGCAACTTGCTTTATGATCCTCAAAAATTGTTGCTGGACAAAGTGAAAATGAGCAACGTGTGGGCAAGGTGGTCAGCCTCTGGAAAGAGGCAGATGAAGAGGTTTATCCGCTAAGGTAAATGTAGATGGTGGATGCAACCAGTGTTTTAGGGTACCTGCATGGTCAGAAACTGTGCTGGGTGGGATTATGGAGGCAACTGGTTCTGGCATGGCTGCCTCCAAAAAAGAAATAACTTGAAAAATTGCAACCTAGATGATTGAAGTTATTGCAAATTCAACGGCTGTGAGTTCCCTGGAATGTAAAGGTGAGGGAGGAATGCAGAAGTGAGCGGCCGGCGGGAATGGTGTTGGAGGTGGCTGTGTAAAGCTGGAAATGCCTGGATTTGTTGGAAGTCTGGTGGAAAGGAATTTGCCTCTCCTGGAGTGCACGCTGAAGGTGGGCGACTGTCCAGTCCGAGATGGTTGTGGCGTGGGGAGGAACCAGAATAGTGGGCTGTGGATTGACCGATGTGTGACTGCGGGTTGAGTGTTGCGGGTCCGGCCAGTCGGAGGTCGGGTGTTTGGAGGAGCGAATTTCCCTTGAAGGTCGGCGATGGCGGCTCCTGTCTCTGTATGCGCTAGCCCATGCTCCATGGTCCCTCATTTCATCAACAACCAGTCGTCAGGCTCCTCTGAAAACTAAAAAATAATTATCAGGATATAGGAGATTCTCCAACCCCTAGTATGCGCTAGGTTGAGTTAGACTGGAGTGGCTGTATGGAGAATAGTGGACGATGGTGTGATAAGCACCTTGGATAACAGAACGTGGTCACAGTAGATGACTGGCTGACTGCATGGGAGTGGATATAACTATGGACAGAGGCGATTCGGAGATCGTGGACTGACTATCATACAAACCACTGTCCAAGGGACTGAGAATGAGCTTGTGATCAATATTAAGATGCGCAATAACTTAAGTAGTTTGAGTGTGTGTGTGTTTAAATCTAACAAAAGGTCGTGAGAACTGTGACAAACAGGAGATAAAGGATTTATATACAAATGTGCAGGTGATTGGATTCGAGAGGCACAGGTGGATGAAATTAGTGATGCGCGTGTGGTTACATTAGTGAGTGAGAGAGAGGCGTGCTCTTGTTCCTGAACTTTAGTTTTAATATCTTAATTTGTCTCGAAAATGTAAAATGATTCGCTGAGAAAAATGACTTTTCTTTTTTAGTTTTCCAAAAGGATTTTGGGTTGGTAATGCAAGATATTTTTCTTGCACATGCAAAAATTAAACCTTACAAAACCAAGCTAAGGTTATACAGTACACACTGGGGTCATTTGTAAACCTCCACAGCCATATTTATGTTTCCTCAGAGTGACTATCAGCTACATAATCCACAAGCTGTTATATAATTTTGTAAAGCTGAGTTATTTATTTTGTATTTATTTATTACAAAATCCTGTTGTTTGTGGAGGTAAAACTCTGGGGTGGCAAATTTTAACTATGTGGTTCTGTTCTGCTTTGAAAGTATGATTGTATGTTAAGGGGACTTTGATTGGCATCTGTGTTGCTTCTGGGTTTCTGTTGCATATATAACTTGAAGGGGTAGAACAAGAGGGAAAGAAAGTCAGGTAGGACACAGGAACATATGGGGTGGCAGGACTTCAAATTGGTTAGTTGGGTGGGTTTAACTCATATGGCCTTGGTTATAATTTAGCATTTTGACTGCCCTGAAATGGCCAGTGCTCTCTGTGGAATTGGATTTCTCCCTTATATCAGCACAGAGCTTCAAAATATGTACCTATAAGTTGGCTTGTTTGTGACACTAGAAGTGTATGCACTCAAAAATAAGGATTTTTCACACAGTAAGCATAGTGTATTATTCATGTATTGAACTGTGGTTTCCACTGATAAGCTAACAGATTGTGGTCCTGGGCCCTTCCTTTGCAAAACCTGGACCTATTTAAGATTCATGGCAGGATCAAGGCATTCGCTGATCTCAGTCGATGACAACATCCCTGCTTTGCTGCAGCACCAATGCCTAGCAATAACTGTGTTCAATTCAATCACTGAACAATAGTACAAAATGTTATTGGTAGAAGTAGAAAGGCAGGTATTCATGGCTAACTGTTCCTTCTGATCCTCTCAGTTTTTATTAATTTAATCACTGTGGTTATGCTGGCTGCAGCATCCACGCTACCAGAGACAACTTTCCATGAAATACACACTATTTGTAAACTGACAGTGGATGCAGGATATCACTTATAGCAGGATTTCCTATGATTTTCAAATAAAGCAAATAAAAAGAATCCTTGGTATTTTTCATTGTCAGAAGCTTCCTTATTTTAGGTCTTTGGAAATTGTAAGTTCCTGGCTTCAGTGAAGATTTAGGGACAGCCAGCCAACCAAAATCGTGTCGATAGGGCTGCAGCTGATAGATATTTGTTAGTCCTTTTGGAAATTCATTGTGTCATACGGCAGACATCAGACCAACAACATGAACAGACTAACAACCAGACAACTGCTTTACCAACACAAATATCACCCGAGCGCTATACAAGTTATACTCAGGTGCAGCTCCCCGACACCCAGTTCACTCATGACTGTAAAGTTACAACCCAAACTCACGGCCCAACCAGGCAGAGAACAACAAACGCACGTGTGTACATTTTCATCTGAGGATTCCAGCTAACTTTGGCTAGCCTTCAACTCAACAATCAATCATAATTTCAGTTAAATGCTAAAGTTAAGGCAGAACACCGGGTGCTTTCTTATTAGATTTGTTTTATGTTGAACAGACTGTAACATTACAGAGTCGTTGTTTTCTTTTAGCTTGAAATAATCCCATAGTTTGGACACTTTCTTCTTAGTCCCTCGCTGTTTTCTCTCTCTTCCTCTACTTTGCAAACAGCGGCATCATAATCAAGTCATGTTCACACAGCGTAAGCGTGATGCGCGACAGTAGTTATATGGATTAAACAAAGCGTCAAAGAATTTGCATGCATTTTAGTAATCAAATTAATCAATTTAATTGATGAATTGTTTCAGCCCTAATTCTTGACTCAGGATACTACTGGGCACATGCCCAGTACATGTTGCAGAACTATGGAGGTAGAGCTGAGCCATTTCTGGGAATAAACCAAGTAAATTTTTATTTATCACCATGTATTCTATACATAGACTAGCTATATAACATTTTAGAAGTTTTTAAAACTTTTTACAATGCATGTCTAGCCTGAGCAAGGCCCCGACACCCTCTGTTGGCCTGCTGCCACTGGCCAGCCTTATGGAAGGCCAGCCGGATGGCAGCACCAGATAAGCCCTCAATTTGTACTCCCAAGCCACAAGCCTTGGCTGGTGTTACAAGCTTGAACTCAAGTTCTAAATTTACTTGGAAGAGATAGCGGAGAGAGCCAGGCTGCACAAAGACATCTGTAATGTAGATGAAACAGGCCAAATGTCCAGATCCCTGACAGGGTTGCTGGCAAGGCAGAGTGCCAAACAGGTCACAGCCTGGTGACAACAATGGTGCTCGTCCCCACTTTGGACCCATCTCCTCTCGCTCCGTCTTCCTGAGGAACATTTTCTCGACCTGTCTCATCAGGGATGTGCCACCAGGATGTCAGAGTGATAAATAGGTCTGGTTACATGCCAGAAGAAGCCGTCTGCCTCTGTCACTTTTAAGCAGACCGCATCAGATCTGGCTCTTCTACAGCCAGAGAGACTTGTAGCTGTGTGTACAGCAGGCAGTATTTTTACTTAGTGAAAGGGACTGGTTTTGGAAGATAAATTTTGGTTATATTGTAGTTTTCATACACAGAAGGCTACAATTTTAGTACATCATTTAATGTTTATGTCAAGATTAAAACAATGACGGTTTGGCTCAAAATGTCACTAATGTCAGGGATACAAGGCAACATTGTTTTATCTTCTAAATGGAATGCTGTAAAAAAAAAAAAAATGGATGGATAGTATTGGCACCACCAGAGCTGAGTGCAAAACATTTTTAGTCCCACAAAGGTTAAGATTTAATTTTTTTTTCTGATAATGTTGGTGTGTTAGAAACCAGAAGAGTTACATTCTATGATTTTAAAAACTGAACACATGATGGTAGTTAATTAGACTTTTTAGTCTCAATCTGACTACATTTAGGCCTGAGTGAATGTGAGTAAGTAAATGGGAATAAATGAGTATTTCCCCACTTTGCAACAGCATTTAGACTTTTGTGAATATGTGAAGCGAATATTATTTGAACATTTGCAGCAGGTGACTAAATAAAATATGAAAAATGCAAATAACAAATAAATTCATGCATAAATGGGCAGTGCTGGGGGAACTTGACCCTGCATTTCATCTATTAGGCTTGTCAATCTATTTTATTACCTCCGGCAAAGAGATTATATTTTTGGTTTACCGTATGTGTTTTTGTTCGTTTGTCAGCAGGATTATGGAAATCAGTGAAAGGGTGTAGCATGGGCCAATGATAAACACATTACATTTTGGGGCAAATCCAAATCAAGGCGTGAATACTGAGTGCCCTCGTATTGCATTTGCAATTAGCTGTGTACTATGTTTGTTTTATGCTTATGCAAAACTGGTGGCTTTCCTCCATAATTATTCAGATAATCATTTACATTCATTAAAGCTTCAACAAGTACTTTGACAGAAATAGAGTCAGCTACACACTAATGCCCCACCCTTATTCCACTAATAAAAATGTCACTAACAAAAATCAGGAACAGTTTCCTCCGGCATGCAAGAGGTAAGACGAAGGGAACCTAAGTAATTTACATTTACATACAGATGGAAGGAAGAAAGGAGTTTGCAAGGAGGTTTCGATAGGGCAAGCTCTTGCTGTTTGTACTGAAACAGGATGGGTGGGGCTGGCAACAGGTAATCTACCCATGATAACAGGAGGACAAGATGTACACAAAGCAAACACAGACAGAGGAAAAGACGAAGGGACAATATTAACTGACCAAAACGGTATCAAATTTGGTGCACTACTTTGTTGGAGTCACGGATCCTTAAATGGTCACAAGAACTCAAAACCGCTCAGATTTGGTAAAGATATGACGTGCATTGCACTTGCTATTACAAGCATTTATGGATATTTCGTAACTAAGTAAAGTAAAACATATAACAGGTAACAACTAATCTTCTCTTCTTAACTACATTAATAAATATTTCAAGTTTATTCAACTTAACATTTCCCTTTATTTGTATTAGGATGCTGCATGTTGTACTGTTTTCTGTTCGTCTGTTTGACATCTGTTGACAGGGTTCATAAAAGGAGGACATAAACAGATAATGAAGCTATCCATCAAGATCTTATGTCCATTAAGAAACTCTGTAAATCATCTTAGTATCGGATTCCTTCCGTTGGTCTTCGAGACTGTGTTCGGTCATGATCATGCTGTGTTCACTGGGAGGCTGCTGAACACGGTTTCATTGCCTCCTCGCATGGCTCCAGTTCCCAATCAGGTGCCGTTCCCTGCCATCATTCCCTGCTGGGTCCCCCCCGCCCCTGGCCTGAAAACCTCCAGTGCTTGAGTAAAGGTGTAAATACAGGGCAGAGTAAGCTTATTTGACCTCTACTTGTAGGCTAGAGATAAGGGCAGCTTAGGAGCAGTTAGCTGTTAACTTCAGCAACAAGTAAAACTATCTGTCCATCAGGAAACTCCGTAAATCACAGAGTTGAGGCAAAGCAGCCAGAGGACATCAGATAGATAAGACAATATTTTCTCCATCAAATATGATCCATCTTCAGCAAAATCAGTCAATAAATTAGTTTTTTTGTACAGTAGTCAATGAAACAATATGCTTCAGCAGCAACATGAAAATTGATAAAACTTTTCAATCTTAAGCTGAATTAATACAACTGCAGGATGGATGATCAACATTTTTAAATCTCTTTGCAGAACGTCATTTTTTTGTCATTGATAGGCCAGATACCCTAAAGCCATATTGGTGACGTGTAGTGCATTTAAACATCTATTTTAATTTCATGGGAATGGGAGATTTTATAATTGTAAAGCAGACAACACATCTTTGATACTCTCGTCTTTATTTGCGTGTTAGGTATAGAAGTAATCCACAAGTAACTAAAAGTAATCACATTACATTACTTTGATATTGTGGTATTTGGATTATATTGGTGATTGTATTTTTAAAGTAATTCTACCAACCCGGGTCTTCAATAAATGTTAAGATAAATCATTGTTGTTTCTATTCATAACAACAACCACAATAATGAATTGAGTCCCCCAGTACAGACATAAAATCCCTGTGAACAGCCTCACATGTTATCTTTTTACTAAGTGGGGTAAAAATTGGGTGCAACAGGAGCAGCTGCAAGTTTGTCATGTCAAATGACGGAGAAAATGGAAATGAAAAGCAAAATTGCCTGTAAAATTTGTCACTGACTGTTATTCAGTCAACTTAATAATGTCTATTCAACTTGAATTGAAGTAATTTAGTTTTACAATTTTACAACTCATAAGACGACTTTGAAATAATTTTTTAACTTAGTTTCTGTAACCTGCGATGGACTGGCGACCTGTCCAGGGTGTACCCCGCATTTCGCCCAATGTCGGCTGGAATAGGCTCCAGCCCCCACGCGACCCTGTGCGCAGGATAAGCGGTTGAGGATGGATGATGGATGGATGGATGGATGGATGGATGGATGGAGAGAGAGCTGCAAATGAGTAATATTGTCAGGTTTCTGCTTTTATGGGGTTTTTTGTTTTTTTTGAGAGTTCCACCTTCTCCGCTGCAACCCAGTTGATCCCCCCCAAAGTCACAGATTGAAGATTTAGGAACATAGGATATAGACAAGAATTTATTAGGAAATATACTGGATTAAAGAAAAATCGCTTTGGCACAAAAGGTGACTGGGACAGAGGGGATCAGGGTTCGACTGTTTCATCTGACAGCAGCAACATCATTCCTCTTTTTGCCATATTTATGTTACAATCCTGTGGGCCAACATCGTGGAACTTGTTGTAGAAATTGTCAAGGAAGTTTTGAGGCACCCCAGAAGCTGTGTTGGTTGTTTTTCACTATTATACAGTATTGGGGATTAAAGGAGTAGTTGTCACACCCACGCTCATTGCCAAACATGTCAATTTGAAAAACACATGGGTGAGACTGAGATATCCTGACAAATATTGGATGGATTATCATAAAAGGTTTTTACAAAACTCTGCTGTTCCAGTGCCACTTCACAGGCCAGCTAGCATGGCGCTAGACTCTTATTCTTGTTTTAAATAATTTTGGTTATCTACATTATCTGTCCTCAACAATAGGTTGAAGCACAAAAAAACTAAATTTTATCATTTTTGAAAAAGAATGAGGGCAATCTCCATTTTTGTTGCTAGTTACCCAACATTTGTGTTGTTGTGACTTAAAGTTACATTTAAAGGCAGCATTTATCCTTTGCAGTATCTGAGGATAATTTGTCTGCAGACTTGGAGACAACCATTTTTTACAGCGCCATGAAAAAGGTCAAGAATCTGGTTCTGTGTGGAATAAAGAGCTAAACTTTGAGCCTATTTGCTTTTTTGACTGGATCAAGAAGAGGGCAGAGAAGAAAAGGTAGAAGGTGGTTGATGCAGACCAGAAACACCTCTCCAATGTTTTCTCCACCCCTCAAGGCTGCCCCTAACGGACCCATATGGTCTGTCTCTGCTTAATAGCCCAAAATTTTCCATCAGCAGGTGTGACAGGGACATACAAGGCCAGGTTAACCCGGGTTAACAAGGGAGTATTTCCACTGGGGTTAACTGTTCTGACCCCAGACATTTCAAACATTTCCCAGTTAAGGAATCTAGTGTAGCTATCTAACTTTCCCCCCCACAAGAAATAATATTTCCCCCAAAGGTTTGAAGAATTGTCAAATCCCTGGGAGGTAAATAGATGGTATACTGCAAGGCTTTTTTTTAACAGCAGCCTCTGTGCTTAAGGGATTGATTATGGCTCCCATCAGACCAGTGTTTGCACACTCTCTGATCCCCTAATAGAAGAGAAGATAGCTGCAAGTATTTAGGTCTGATGCATTTGTGTGTGAAGGGAAAGGGATAGAGGCTTTAGTGGAGAAGTTAAATAACCCCTTGTGCTCTCTTCAAAGCAGCAACGTAAAAATTTAAATTAAGAGATTCTTGGTGCGTCAAATGAGCTCCTAAATTAGCAAAGCCCTTTAAGTTATCTGTCATTTGGGTCCATAAATTGAGGGGAAAGTGTGTTATTTTTCTTCCAATGATCTAAATTGAATCAAATTCTACACCTCCTGCTTTATTCTTCACCCATTTTTCAACAATGCTTTAACATGTCAGCTTGTGGTGCTTAAACTTTTTAAAGAAGACCCCTTTATCTTTTCTCTTTTACATGGACACAAAACTGTCATCCGGCAAACTAATTAGCTGTCATGAGTTCTTACACCCAGAAAGTCCATTCATTCTTCACTTGCATGGATGTTGCAGGCTTACATATCTCAAAGCACTCACTATGCATTGCCAAACAGAATCTTACCTGCAGAAAAGTGTGAAGCTGGCCAAGGAGGTGTTAGGAATGTGGTTTCTGTGTTCATGTTGTTCCTGTTTTGTTTTTGGTTCTGTTTTTCTCTCTGTAGTCTTGTTTAGTTAGTTCTTAGTCCTGTACATTAGTTCATGTCTTTAGTATTTACTCCTGGTCTTGTGTTCTGTGTTTAGCTTTGTGTGTACCGGCCTGTCATGTGTTATAGATTGTTCCCTCCATCTCAGCCCTGTGTCTTAGCTCCTAGTTCTGTGTCTCAGTTCATGTCTTAGTGTTTACTTGTGTTCTGTGTTCTGTGTTATTTTGCCCTTGTCTATCTGAGTAACGTTTTGTTCTCAGCTTCAGTCTGTGTTCCTTGTTGGTGTTTATTTTTGATCTGTTTGCTGGTGTCTGTTCCTCCTGTAATTCCTTGTCCACTAAATATCTTGAGTTCCAGTTAATATATGGTCTTGTGTTTTGCATCTGTGAGTTTCTCTCTGTTCCTTTGATCGGACTTTTACACTCTATGTAAGCCTGTTTCAGTTTAGTTTTTGAGTTAATAAATCTTTTTTTTTGAACTGCATCCTCCTCTCACCTTGCATTGTCTGCATTTGGGTCCTCACAGCAGCCGTCACTCAGCCAACTCGTGACAGGAGGTTGTTTCAATTTAACACTTCAGCTTTCACGTTGAAAGCTATGAAACCAGTTTAAACACAAGGTACTGTTTCAACTGTTCTGTTTTTGTTGAAAGGGGTAATATGTTGTTTTCAGTGGCCATTAGCAGTGCTTTTTAGCTTTTTTTTTTTAGATTGCAACCAGGTTTGTGCTCATACGCATGCTCAAACTCAAGAGTGAACAATGCAACACAGAGAGCAAAACACCAGGAGACAGCTGCATACAACATGCTGGAAAAGTTGAGGTTGAAGTAATCCATGCTCGTTACATGATAGCGTTACACTGACTGCATTTAGCTGACATGATACGTCTGCATTTGCTCGCCTGCCGCCTTTTCAGTTACTAACGTCATTTGTGTATCTTTCGAAAACAGTTAGTGAGCTGGCCTGAATATTATAAATGAGACTGCCACACTTTATAAGATTTAAAGACTACACAACTTAAAGCCCTATTTGTCAGTCACTGAGTTCGTCTACTCAGTGACTGACGAACTACTCAACAACGCCAGCCAGATATCTAGGCTACCAAATAGCTGGAGGAGTCGGCTGACTTTACAGCCACATCCAGCCAATAAGAGAAGGCAGCTGGCAGAGCAGGCAGCTACTTTAGATAAGCTATATTAGCTGGCTGCCCATGCCTTGCATCACTGTAGTCTAGTATAAACACATCGTACCATTACATAATTTCTTGCAGGCTAAAATCAACACTTTAACATAATACCGGTGGTACGCAGGATAGAAATATTGATCGCGTTAGCTGGTGAAGTAATGTGGAAAGCCAGACAACTGTAGTATTTTGCACTGAACTAGTCGGCGTTAGCCAGCAAGCTAAAGTTATCTAACTTGAGCCAACAAAAGCACATCACAATGTTTCCCATGCTTTACAGCAGTGTTAGTTTACCTGTCCAGAAGTATGAAAGCCAACTCTGTGTCGGTTCTGTTTCAAAACAAAGCAGAAATCTCACCGTGACTCAAGACCTTCTGATGTTGACTATGTTTTCACCCCACATCCATTTGATTCTCATTTGGCCTGAAGGGCTTCAGCACACTTTGTTGTTTTTTATCTGGACGTGGAGTTGATGTTGGAGTTTGCTTAGGAGTCTGTGTTGTGCTGGTAGCTGGTTGTTTTACGGTGTTAGTAGACTGGATGTTGTTAACTGCGCTGTAGTCATAGTGAGGCTCAGGAGCAAGCATCGAGAGTACCCAACCTGATTTTTTTTTTTTCACATAAGTAGCAGAATAGTGGCTGTTCCAAGCAACAGAGAAAACAGGTGTGTGGTTCATTTCTAAGTGAGGTTACAGACCATTGACAAAAAGGCAGTGAAAAAGTGATTTAATTATACGTGATTTAATTGAAAAACTACAGCCACTTTAAAACCTGATGGTTTTTACAACTATGTGTTTTATTTTTCTGCCCTTGTGAAGCACTTTGTAACATGGATTTTTAAAAGTGCTCTATACATAAATATTACTGTTAGTATTATTATCTCTCTCACACCCACTTTTCGAAACAGCTGACATTCGCTTTTTTTCACTAAACCATCTAAATTTTGACATCATCTACATCAGCCAATCACAAAGTTCCCTTCTGTGCTGCTGTCAAGTGTTGTCTGCCATTTCAGTGCGAAATTGCTGCAGCCCTCCTCGACCACAATCACCTCCAGTTTATAATATTCATATACAGGTCAGGCTCATCAGAGGACCACTCTTTATCATATCCAGAGTCTAGACTCCATCGTTGGGTTTTCTATACCTCTTAATGGCTTCACCATCCCCTTTAAATACCCTGATGTGACAATGGGGTCTAATCACCAAAGACATTTTTCATATTCATTGTGCACAAGAAATGATCAGTTCACTCAGATGATGTCTCTCCTGACCGAAATGTATACAGCGGTGTGGGTAAGTTCAAAATCATGTGATCAGTTCAGTTCAGTTTGTGGGGGGCACTGATGAGCATACAGCGCAGGACTTGCAACCTGTCTTTTAAAATTATCCTCATGATTACTGTATTTGTATTTTGCAGTGCAAAGATGAACCAGACATTGCTGACACTCCTGTGGCTCTCCTCACTGACGACGCCAATGGTACAGTGCACTTCAACCCTGAGAGCGTTTCTGTTGTACTCGAAGAGGAAATTGTGAGTGATCTCCCCAGGTTGAACAATGCACTTGTCCTGTTGTTTAGCTTGGTCTATCCTTCACATTTAGCAAAAAACTAATTTAATGTTCACCATCATCATAATGATGATAGCAAACCACTGAAGCTGTGCCTAAAATTACTTTTTGAAAGAATTTTGAATGCATACATGTACATAAATGGTACATCCATGTTCGAAGTCTGTAACACTGCTTTAACTGATGATAAAGATGGCTGGGGATGGATGTGTCTGTTACAAACTCACTCAACTTGTAACTAATTATCCAAATTATAACATTACAAAATATCTGAAATGTCAAAATATTAATAAAATTAATATTTTCCCTTTTAAGTCTAATAAATAATCGCAAACAGAATCTAAGAGTAGCCTAGTAATATGCAACTCAATTATAGTCTATAGTTTGAATGCGCACAGTTCGCATATAGCTGCCATTTGGCAAACAAACTAATTTTAGCATTTTACAAAATAAATGAAAATTTAAAGTTTTCTTAGCCCAGAAAAGGCTTTGATTTTTTTCTGAACAAAAAATATTGAAAAATTTGTCAGTTTTATCTGACCTCAGATCACAACTTTTGCAGTGTCATAGGTCAATGAGAAAGTGATGTTATGTGATGTTATCATAGTTCTAGTTTCAAAATAAAAGACCCACTTTCACCATGGTAAAAGTTTCACCAAGCATGGATTTTTAAGTATTTCCTACTGAAAATGGAGATAAAGTAATTGTTGCCATATGCCATGCAATAGAGGAGCTCTTCAGGCCCAGATGCGTCTTCAGGACAGGTTGCCTGGCAGTCCTGCTCATTCTCTCTGCTCCATAACGTCAAACCAGGCTGCTTGCTTTGATCGTCTTTTGCCACGTTTGCACACACATTTTATTCAGGATGAATGAGTACACCATTATTTGTATCTGTTCAGCCAACTAAAGTATCAGTATCTGTATCCATCCTAGTAATGGGTGAGGCTTAAACAGGACGTTGTCATTACTAGCTGAGTGCAACGGCAGGGAGTAGAGGTTTGGATCCAAATGCAGACAATGGCAAGGAGCAGTGTGGGAATTATACCGCGGCCACGCGGCCATGGCCGCCGTTGCCCTACACTTTGGCCGTCATGCCCCGTGAAAAA
>JAPMOB010140154.1:0-22164 GCA_029875015.1 Lepomis gibbosus | reverse complement strand
TATACATCCTATTATGATATAAATATCAACATATAAGAAACATGTGAAAAAAAAGCTTTAAATTAATATTTTTAAAGCGTGTGAATGAATCCAAAATTGTAACCCGTCAGTGCGCATGTGTGTGGTAGAAGAGAGAGAGAGAAAGAGCAGCAGCAGAGTTGTGCGTGAATTTTGCGGGGCGTTTGAATCATTTATCTCCACTGATTAACCTCACAAAGAATATATTTATCGTTTTTAGACAGTACATGGAATAGACACGCGACATGCATGCAATTCTCGGCGAGTCGGCGGACACGCACAACTCCGGTGCAAGGCCGGCGAGCAGAGCAGAGAGCAAATGGTCAACAATAACACTAGCTGAAAGCGCACCGCGCAAGTTACAATCCTGATTCGACTGTGTAAAAATCCTTAGTCTGGGACACTCGATATATTTTAGCACAACGGCAGCCAAGCACACTGTCAGTTGAACTCGATGCACTTGAAAGCTCTGGAAAAAAAGCAAGTAAGAGATACTGATTACATATTTTGTCCTAACTTGCTTACTCAGTGTGAAAATACCCTGAATATTACGATCTTTCTTTCTTTCGTCTCCATCTTTGACACCTCTCCCTCTCATCTGTGTTTGTTCTTCAGTGGTTTATGTTTTGTTGAGACAACGGCCTCTGTATGTTTGTCTACTTAAAGACTTCTAGCTGACAGATGTGTGAGACAGACCTTATGCTGTCTCCTCTTGTCATCCGTGTCATCCCTCAGTGAGTGCGGTTCCCCAATCCTCAGCTGTCACTCACGCGTCTTTTTAAGATAACAACCTCTCTTCGGCTTTTCACTTTCTCCCCGCCGCCCCTTTTCTTTGTCTTCTCCTGTCTGTCAATCTCTTGTCCCCCTACTGACAGGATTAGAAAACCAGACAGAGGTCTAAACATTCACAACAGAACAATTTCTTTTGCGTCACGGCTGCTTGTCTCTCTCTCTCTCACAGATGTCCAGCATCCGGGCGGGGAAGACGTTTTCTCCCTGCGAGTCGGACAGTCCCGAAGACCAGATCAAACCCATGCTGGACTGGGCTAACGGCGGTTTCCTTCCCAAAGGAGAGGAGGGACTCAAACCCACACACACTGCCGGTGAGCAAGGCAGCAGGCTGTCGTGTGCTCTTCATCACAAGCTGCAAATGTAGTGCCTCCAAATTTACCATTTCGCTGAGAAACAATGTCTGTTTTTGTTCCCCTCCTGCAGAAAGTAACCCTCTGGACCACCAGGTCCTCGATGTTTCCCTGCCAGAGTATTTCCCCAGCGCCAAGCGGCCCAGAGTCAGCCTCTGTAAGAGCAAGGCCGCCCCCGAGGAGTCCTACAGCAGAGGTAGGGGTCAAAAGTCAAGCTCACTGTACACTAGATATATATTTAGCTAAATATGACTCTGTTTGTTTGTTTGTATCATTTCTGTTCATTTCATTTTTTGTGTGTTTTCATCTGTTACATTTCGCGCTACCAATCAAAATAATCACATAAATAGAGTATTTTTCTTTTTGTGACAGAGTTTACTTTGTTTTTTTGTGGATAAGATTTGATTGCTGTCAGTATGAGTTGGTGGCAGGTTTACACTAGCAGAGATAACATCATACCTGTTATATTAAAGACCTGAAAATGCTGCTGTTAGCAGCAGGAAATGCAGGTTTTAGTTTCCCTGCTTTATATCTGTTAAAGGTTTTAGTGTCTTACAGTTTTTTTGCATTTGTTTTGTGCGTGTACAGAGGAGTGTATTTACCTGAGCTCATAAAAGTGTGTTTCATGCTTTCTAACATTTTCCTCTCAGAGCAAATGGTGAATGAAGTTCTGAAGAATAAAAGAAGTATAGAAGGTAAAGACCCGCCTTCACTTTTATTTCCGCGTGTATGGGAATTAATTTATCAGCTGCCAACAGTCTTGTTGTGTCACTTTCACTTTTTCGACTGATGATTGATCTGTGTGTGTTCTGGCAGAGTTCTGTCTCTCTTGTGGAAAGATGAGAGCAGCAACCTTCCACCCGCTGTTTGAAGGAGGCCTGTGCCAAACATGCAAGGTAGAGCACGCCGTGAAAACGCTTTTCGATGATTGTTTTCCATAATCAGCCGCCTGTATCTGTGTCAGAGTGATGAAACCTTTCTAAACTAAGGGAACACCCAGCAATAGTAATAATATAGATTTCCAAACACTGATATCCAATATCTTCAAGCAAAAATCTAAACCAGCTCATCCCAGAACAATGAAACCCCACCACACACACACACACATTTGTACAATAGCAGTTGATAATATGCTTGGCTTCAAGCCCCTATTTGACGACAGCCATAAAACCCGTTATGTCTAACTCATAAACCTGTCTGCTCACATCTTCAGCAGTTTGAGCCGTCTGGGAATGAAGAGTGGGAGGAATGATGACGTTTGTTTTTTTTATAGAGCATAACACGGAAAATGAAATCAAGAAAATAAAACAACAGACCAGTCCACACAAGTTCATACAAAATTTTTTAAAACTTTTTGTTAAGGGTTGCATCCTCTCACGCTTAGGAAAACAAAAAAAGAACCCTCCAAAATTATCCCCTTCCCAGATTTAACTTTTAATCAGTAAATGGAATTTGTTGCACGACTGTTGTATTAGAAACTGCATTACTTTAAGCTAAGTGCGCCTGATAAACTGACAACTGAGTGTGTGTTTGAGGAAGATTATGTGTTGTGTTAGAGGGTTTCACTAAAGCCAGATGTCTTAGCCAGGTGACGTCTTACTAAATATTTTTTCAGGACGTGTACCTGGAGATGTCCTACATGTACGACGACGACGGTTACCAGTCCTACTGCACCGTTTGCTGTGGAGGTCGAGAGGTCCTGCTGTGCGGCAACGCCAACTGCTGCAGGTCTGGCACGCTCACGCATAAAGAAACAGTTCGCACAATTATACAGGAACTATTCCCTCTCCGCCGATGTGTTCGTCTGTCCGTTCAGCGCCTCTCCTCTCTTCCCTGCTCCCTCCAGGTGTTTCTGCGTGGACTGTCTGGACATCCTGGTCGACCCCGGAGCGTCTAACAACGCTCGGCATTTGGATCCGTGGCGATGCTACATGTGCCAGCCGCTGCTGCAGTACGGCGTCCTGAAACAACGGCACGACTGGAGCCTCAAGCTGCAGGAGTTCTTCGCCAACGACAACGGACAGGAGTTTGTGAGTTTAAAAAAAAACGTGTAATGAACTGGGATGTTCTTTATACTTCTATATAAAAAAAACAATATACATCTGTATATGTTAATGTCTGTTTTTATATTCTATATCACTGATTCCCTGCCTGGTGGTTGCAGGGAATGATTAACAAGATGCTATAATTTTTACTATGTAAAACTGGATTTTTTTACCTCTTCTGGCCTCTAAAAATGATTCAAGGAAAACGATCTCAAACCACTCTTGTGCAACTTATGTGACAAGTGGTTGCAAGTAGGCATGGGTCACAACTGCTCTTAATCTTTTCTTCTCTTATGTTGTCTCTCTAATCCTGTTTCATCTTTAAGCTACACTTCTGAAATATAGCAAATTGAAACTAAAGTGAAAAATAACAGATTTTCAGTAGAGAACTTGTTGAGCTCAAAAGCGGGAGTTGCCAGGACAAGCTGGGTCAGGTCACATCAGCAGCCAACAGGGGGAAAAACAGAAACACAACACCTGAACAACCTAATTCAATCCAGTTCAGCAGGCCCTGCAGAAAGTACCACTTTTTCTGAGACTTTTAAGACTTGAATATTTGTAGAACAACGTCTCAAAGAGGGAAAGAAAAACGTGATTCAGAGCGCAGACTGCTGTGATATTTCATAATTTTTTGCTGTTTTATATTGGATTACATAATCATGTAACATGCCAGCAGAGCAAAAACATGTTTTTTTAATATAACGTAATGATCAGAAAATGAACACGTTTCATTTTTGACAGATTTGGTTCATATTCCTTCACTAAAGAATGAAGCTGGAGCCCGACAACCACCTAAAATGACTAAATAAACGTAGCAAAACAATATTTTATATTTATATATTTTGACACTTCGCTGACCAAAAGCAAACACATACTATAATGTAGCTGCTTTTTACCTTTGAACCACCTTCCACCTAGTTAGGAGCTTCACAGATGCCTAAAATATGATTTAATTTCCCTGCAACATGTTCTGTTTATCTTCAAGGAGAAACCGAAGATTTACCCAGCAGTCCCTGCAGAGCAGAGACGGCCAATCAGAGTCCTCTCCCTTTTTGACGGCATCGCCACCGGTGAGTGCGTGTGTGTGGATTATAAAACACAGACAGTGAATTGATGTCTTGATGGTTTTTATTCATCTAAAATGCAGCAGGTCGTCATAAGAACTGTGTTGTGTTTGTGTTTCCAGGCTACCTGGTTCTAAGGGACCTGGGTTTTAAGGTGGACCAGTACGTGGCGTCAGAGGTGTGCGAGGACTCCATCTCAGTGGGTGTGGTCAGACATGAAGGAAAGATCCAGTACGTCCATGACGTCAGGGACATCACAAAGAAAAACGTAAGAAAGAAAATGTTATAATTTGAATATCCAACACACTTTTTTACAAAATTACAAAAGTTTGCTTGGCTGTGTCAGGAAAAACAGACCTGTTGCAATCTGCAAATATACCTTCCTTTTTATTTTGTCTGATTTAAATTTTAGAGGGAACATTGCGCTTTTGCTGAAGGCAAGTATTGAGTATTAAAAAAGAAAATGAATATGCACTGTTTGGCAGCATAAGAACACATAAGAACTGATTATTTGTAAGCTTTTTGAGGGTTTAGTTGCTAATTCACATGAATTTAAGAAGGCGTTACCAGAGGGCTTAGTTGGTGCTGTCTCCTCCGTGTGTTTTCAGATAAACTGCACCTCAATTATCTGCAGCAAGATTTCACAATTGGTCGTGATAACCAATGTGCAGGTTGTGTAAGAGGGGCATAGTGGTTCCAATGAAAATGTCAAGTTAGGGCTGAAATAAAAAGACGGTGGTTAGGAAAGTGAAGTTTATCACAAGACTGTGTGTTGGCATGTGTGAAGCTTTGAGTGTTTACTCACTTTGGGGGAAATGTATTTGCGATGGTTTTCATATCTCAACAATACTAACATCTGAGTGATTTAATGCCCTTGAAAGCTGCTCAGATATCAGGGGAAATAAATCAAGGGCGCATTAAGCAGAGAGAGAGACCTTCGTTTGTTTCTCTACGTCAGCTCCACTTCTCTGTTTTGTGCCTCTGTTAGACAAACAGCTGTGCAAACATTGATAGGTTGAGTTATAGATTATTATATATGTATGGAATATAAAGAAAAGGTGACGTAAATGCTTTGTCAAGTTGGAGCTGCTTCCTCCCTCGCACCAAACCTCTCTACTGCAGGTGTTTTAGTGAAGCTTAAGCCAAACTTTGGCGTGTTTGCTCTATGGTCCAGGAATGGAAACAGGTGTACGCTCTTCTTTAAGCTTTGTTGACGTACTGCGTAACAAATGACGTGACGTTAGGTCAGCGTAGCAGGTCCTGGCAGATAAGAGACACTTGTGTGGAGTGTAAAATGCTCACTGCAGGTCATGCAGGAATCGAAAATACATGCGTCTTATCAAAAAAAAAAAAAACCAAGGTACTTGGGAATTTTGTAACGGTTCCAACTTGGATCCTCGATACTCCTACAGACATGAGCGTGGGATCAGTCTGCCTCTCAGAAAGAAAGCAAATAAGTGTATCATGACATTATAACACACACAGAGCAAACAGAGGCTGGCCGCTGCAGTGACGTGGTTCACGTCAGAGGATAAAGAGCAGCTTCAGCCTCTGTAAATCCCCTCAGGAAGCCTTTCACTTGTTAGTCATGCTGTGTGTGTGTGTGTGGTGCTCTATTAGCTGTTATGTAAGAGATTAAGAGCACCCCACCTCCACCTCCTGTTCTTTTTCTCTCTGTTCCTTAACTCCTAGTTCTTTCTTCCTCTTCATCTCTTTCCCTCATTGTCCTCGGTAAAAGACGGGGAAGGATGTGAATGGGTGAAAGAGGACAAAAGGGGCGAGCAGATGTTAAAGAGTTCAGATGGTGGGTTAAATTAGTAGTCTCATGCCTGTTGCTGGTTAAATGCATAAATTACATTTAGAGCTGAGTCAATTAATGGATAAGTCAATCGACAAAAACAATCAGCAACTGTTTTGTTTATTGAATCATTTCAGCCTTTTTTTTTAAGTTAAAATGCGACCAAAGTCAGTGGTTTGAGCTTCTTAAATATGTTGTTTTTTAATGATGTTTAACTGAAAATATTTGTGTTTTGCTCTAATGGTCAGAAAAAACAACCAATCAGAAAGTTTCATGTTGGATGGACATTTTGGACTTTATGGACCCAGCCATGAATTGATCAGTCTTAAAATAATCAACACATGAAAATGATTGCTAGTTTCAGCCCTAATGGCGTTTGCGCTTTACATCTACACTGAAGTAGACTTTAAGGAATACTTTTCTATCCTCATCATTAAATCAGCCTGATTATTGGATGATTCTTGCTCCTTAAATCTCACTGTAAAGATGTTGAAGATTTATGACAACGAGGAAATCTGTCACTCAGTGAGTTGCACGGTTGTTGTGTTGTTCACGCTGTAGCTGTCACTCCCTCAGTCTAACACTTGGTGGTGCTGTTGTCTCTCTCAGCTTCTGGAGTGGGGTCCCTTTGACCTGGTGATTGGAGGAAGTCCCTGCAACGACCTGTCGATTGTCAATCCAGCGAGGAAAGGCCTCTATGGTAAATATCTGCCAGAGGAAATCATTTCATTAACTGTGTTTTTAACTATTAATGTCTATTTTTTTATACTTTTAGTTTCCCACGATCATGTAAAGGCTGTTTGTGATGCTTCACTTTTCTGTGGATACGATTCGAAGAACAATACATTGATTTTGAGTCTGAATTAAAACCCTGAAGCAGGCTGGTGATATTTTCTTGGACTCTGATAGTGTTTTGTTGCTCCAGAAGGCACAGGGAGGTTGTTCTTTGAGTTTTACCGGCTGCTGAGCGAGGCCAAGCCCAAAGAAGGAGAGGACCGGCCGTTCTTCTGGATGTTCGAGAACGTGGTGGCCATGGGCGTCAATGACAAAAGGGACATCTCGCGCTTCCTGGAGGTGAGTTAGACCTTGTAGGCTGTTTGTTTACGTCTGTTAAACTCACTATAAACAGCTGCAGCTATCAAAAACATTCACCAGGACATCCGTGAATGAAAGATAATTCTTACAGAGGATGTATTTTAAACCCCTACAACCATTTAAATGCTTAAACAGCTAATTGTTCTTTGTATATATTTCTGCTTAGAGATATGTGTTCATATATTAGGCAGGGATTTCCCCTTTAATCCACTAGTAGTCATTTAGTTTGCTGTGATAAACAACAATAAAGAATGATTAAAGCCTGAGAATCATTTTAAGCACTGTGTATTTATGATTGTTTATGAGTAATCACTGTGTGTCTGTGTGTGTTTTTTTTTGCAGTGTAACCCTGTTATGATTGATGCTATCGAGGTTTCTGCTGCTCACCGTGCCCGATACTTCTGGGGAAACTTGCCGGGCATGAACAGGTAGGAAAAAAATGCTCAACTCAGAAAGTCCTACTTTCTCAAAGACAAAACACGTCAACACTGAGGATTGGTGGGTTTATGGGACTTTTCCATGGTTGTCTACATGTTCAAACAGCAGCGTCTAAGGCTAAAATAGTTGTATAGTAGGAATAATTAATAATTTGTGATGCGCATTGCGTAGAAAAAGTTAAAGAAAATTCAGCTATGGCTGCTGATAGCTGTTCAGGAAAGAACAACTGTTGCTCAGAAGCTGCCTGTTTTGATGTTATGATCGAGGCTCTGGACTCTGATGGTAACTTGTTTTAACAAGCTAGATAAAAGGTAATGCCCTGGCAGTGGCGAATAACTTTGGGTTTATATCTGATTGGATTACATTAATGTTTAAGTTAACATTTACCAAAAAAATATTTTATTGCCACTGTGTAAAGGAAACACTGCTGCTCTTTTGTGTATATAGCAGTACAGTCAAATTAAAAGTGCGCTTTAGAATTCATTATTCAATTTTGCAAAGAATAGATTTATCTATTTATCTAAACATTATCAGTCCTCTCTGTTTCAGGCCTCTGTGCGCCTCGGGGATGGACAAACTGGAGCTGCAGGACTGTCTGGATCACGGCAGAGTTGCAAAGGTTTGATATCTGCAGAATAAAGTCAATGATGAGGATCTGATGTTCTGCTGTTTTTTACAGTTCGGCTGTTTGACCGTGTATTTGTTGTTTCATAGTTTGGAAAGGTGCGCACCATCACCACCCGCTCCAACTCCATCAAACAAGGGAAGGATCAACACTTCCCTGTCCTGATGAACGGGAAGGAGGACATACTGTGGTGCACTGAGCTGGAGAGGTGAGCAGGAAACACACATTTTAACTTTTAAAATGAAATATATGAGTCACCGACATGAGATGTGATTTTAATGCTGGCTGTGTATTCCTTACCCTGCAGGATCTTTGGTTTCCCTGTCCACTACACAGACGTGTCCAACATGGGTCGCGGCGCCAGACAGAGGCTCCTGGGCCGATCCTGGAGCGTCCCTGTCATCAGGCACCTGTTCGCACCACTGAAAGACTACTTTGCCTGTGAATAGACACCACCCCCCCCCATCACCAGCAACAACGATCCCTGTAGCTGGGAAAAGTGAAAGTAGCTGTTGGTTGGCGTCCAGACCTTTCTGGATCCTGGCAATAATGCACTGCAGCCTTAAAGACACATAACACACACTAACACAGAGATAAACGTTCAGCATAGGTGAGCACCTTCGGCTGTGGTTTATCACTACCCCACAGTGTCAGAAAGAGAGGGAGGCTCAGAGGTCAGGTGTCCGATTCACGACCCTTCTGCTTTGTTTGTTAACATTAAGCCTGTACAACGGTTTTAATAGGAGTTTTCTTCTTTTTAAATGGCCTTGGAAGGTTTTGTTTTTAAGCCGACAACACTTAGTAGTTGTAGAAAATAGAAAACAACATGGCTCCGTCGGTACAACTTTTCAAGTGGCTCCGTATCAAACTTTTTTTTTTTTTTTTAGGAAGTGTTAAACATTTCAGAGGTCGCTCATCTCACTAGCTGACGATGAAACAAGCAAGCTGCTCACACAGGCTGTTAATCTAAAGAAAAACACTTTAAAGCTCACTTGAACCAAAATCACAAGATGGACGGTTGAAGTCCTGCTCAATGCTTGGGTACCTGGGGTTCCAGTGGCCTCGGCCTGAATGGATTTTCTCCAAAATAAGGGTTTGTTCTTCGGTCGGTCTGGAAAAGCTGAAACATGATACTGGAGTTTCTGCCTAAATTTTAAGATAATAAACATTTACAATTGTTCTGAGTGATAAAAGATGAGCATTTTAGATAAAACACTGATTATTTTATTAGCATTCATCAACCACATATCCCATAATGCAAAGCTGCGGCAAAAGCCTTGTGGAAGCCGTAGTTCTTCAATGCTAAAAAAAAAAAATTACTCATTTAGATTAAAATCTGGAAATAAAACCTTAGCACCACTGAAAGACACCCTCTGTAAGAAAATACATCCAGCAGTGGAAGCTAGTGGACCAAACGCTAACCTGGAAATGAAGCAGGAGTTTGGCTTTATATTTAGATGAGTTCACAGTTTTTTGTTGTTCGTTGTAAGAAAAACAGTAATTTTTGCTTTGAGATGAGTTCATATGAACAAAATAGCTTCCTTTGAGAAAAAAAAACATCTTTTACTGAAGATTATATAAAAATGTTTTTGTATAGATAGTGTGAAACTTTGAGTTATACTGTTACGTCACAGCGACGTCTCCCTGATAGCTACGTACAAATACTTGAAACAAGCCAATGCAAAAACAGATATATAGAGAATGGGGTTTTTTTTTGTCTTTTGCCAACCCTTCCAGACAGCGAAGATTTAACAAGTGACGGCGTTTATCCTACTGTAGATGTTTAGATTTTATCTTTAAGAAATAAAATTGTCTTAGTTTACTGTAACGGCTGGTGATCCAGGTTAAAAGAAGTTCGTTTGAACCCAGGAAAGAGTGAGTGTCACTGTGTGTAAATGTGGGTTTTACAACAAAACAGAAGGTGGTAAACACTGGTGAACACGCAATCTCTTTTTGTAAACTAGCACTGACTACTTTTTGTTTAAGGGAGTTTCTTTAGTTTCCAAAAAATCTGAATTGGGGACTGTGATGAAAAATCATCTCTATGATGCTGGTTGATACGGTGCTTTATGGTACAAATGCTTTGGTATACAGTGTGTATAAACACAGTAAATCTAAGTATTTGTCATTATCCTCACAATGAGAATTGTTTTCCTCACACCTCAAACACCAAGAAATTGCAATAATGATTATTTTTAATACTCCTTAATAAAGATAAAGATTGTTTATAGTCTACAGGTCTTAACCATTTCTGAATTACTATCTTACCGGATTGCAGGTTGTTTTTCGCCTGCAATTACATATCAGACTGTATGCTTAAGCATTAGCATGTTCACCACACAAGTATTTACTGGACAGTTTATTTTGGTACCAATTCTCTTGATGTGACTAACGGACCACGCCAAAAAGTCCTTTTGAAATATCTTTTTTGTTTTGATAACTGGAAGATTTTTTTAAATGCTGTTGGCTGTCACCAAATCCTACTAAACGGGCATTACCTCAGACAAAGGGGCAACTCCTCCTATAGGATCTCTGTTCTGTGAATATATACTGTAGCTTTCTGCTCCCATATGCCCAGAATATATAGAGAGAGCTTGTATTTTATCACTGGAACTTTTTTTTTTTTACACAATGTTTTGCGTACTGTATTGATAGAAATGTTTACAAGTGTTTTAACTCTGGTTTGACCAACTTTGAACTACATTTTTTTTTTTTACACAAAATGCACACACCTTCTTAAAAGACCTTTTCTTTCATGTTTAAATTGCCAGCTCATTTAGAAATGCAAGACTCCTCTATGGTGCTCAAAAGTGCCTCTTTTAGTTTTCCAGGTCGATTTTTAAGTCCTTTAAAAACCAAAAAGTAATTGTTTACATGCTTCATTAATACTGCTGAACTTGTTGAATGTTTTGTTTGAAAACAGTACGCAAAAATTCTAGTGTTTCTCTTTTCTTTTTGTAACTGCTCTTTTTATATTGAGGAAACATACAATATATATTAACACAGTATAAAGCTTGCTTGAAATTTGTAATGTCATAGCACGATATAGAGCATATTAATCAATAGCTTTTTTATATGTTTTGTTATTTAGACCATTTGAGTGTGTATTTGTAGGTTTGAGTGTGAATAATATCTGAGGACCTTTTTTTAGTAGTATAACCTTTTTTATGCTGTGTCTTTTATCAGAATTGCATTTTAGGAATTTTCTTTTTGCCTCTTTATGAATCTACAGTTCAAAAGCAATTCAAAAGAACAGATTATGTGCTATTTTTATACTTTGTTTTTTTACATTTGTGTACTTCCTATAGCAACCTATATATATAATTTTTACTCAATAAAACGCAGCTTGTCTGCTGGAAACCACTGCCATGTGTCTGTGTGAACTGCTAATTAAGTTGTGCGCATTTATCTTGTGGTTTGAATGTTCTTCTCAGGGGCAAAATGTCTGTAAGGGTCAATAAGGTTTTAAATACATATTATTTTCAATATTGGTTAACTCATTAATTATTTTTAGTGACCAATCAGAACAAAATGAGGGCTTTTCTGAGGAACTGTTGAAACTCCCCAGAAGTATTTAAAAAATGCTTAACTGTTGGAATTTTACATGATAAATAACGGTTTATCAGTTATCAACATCTGCATTTTGTTTATCAGCTGGTCCATTAGTTGTTTCAGTAGTATAATCATGAGAGAGATAGAAATTTTAAATGATGAAGGCACTTGCAAATGACAAGGTCGTACAAAATGTAAACCATACTTTGGTTTCTGTATGGTTTAATCTCTGTGCTGCTGTCAAACATTGCTTAATGAGACAGCCTGCCTCATCTGAGAATATGTGGGGAAAATGTTGAGGATTGAAGAGGTCTGAAAAATGAATTAAAGCAGCAATTTTAGAGTCGGCGTGGATGAAACAGCAAGCCCTTGAGGTGAGGACAGAATCTGTGTTAGGTGCTCAAATGTTTGGATTCAAAATTAGGGAATTGTACTGGCTGCACTTTGGACTATGAAAAAAAATTAAAGCAGGATGTTAGTCTGGATAAAACAAAAAATTCGGCACCTGATTGTGTTTGAAACAAAAGAATTCTGGCAATGTGATGGAGATGGAAGAAATCTCCTTTAGTGGTTATCTTATTTTAACTCTGTCCCAGCTTCTGTTGAGTGTGTTGCAGGCATGAAATTCTGACTGTTTATGTTCACACAATACAATTACACTAGTCAGTAAAACTACTAAAAACTTTTCTTTGTTCTTTATTAAATAAAGGTTCATGTGTCCCTTTACTGCCTTGAGATGTTAATCCAAAAAAGATTGGTCATATAATGTATTTTCTTGTTATAATGTTACAATATTTGTGAGAGTTCAATGATAATTTTGGATTAAATATTTTTCATTTTGTTTGTCACCACTGTGACTTTGTGTCAACTCCGTCACATGGACTTTATGTTGTTTTTAAAAAAAAAGATGCTTTCTTCTCTCAAGAATATTTGTCTTCAACATTGTTGTATTTTTGCAGCGTGTATGTAATTTGAACACTTATAAGTATCTCTGTTCATAATGGAGATTAAATGTTATTTTGGTTAATCCATAGAACCTAAACCGTAATTATTAAACATTGACAAATCAAATTTTTAAAGGAATTATGATTCATTTACAAACATGTGTTTACAATTAAGAGAACCAACAAACAGCTAAGAGTATAAATATCTGTGATAAATTCAATTAAAATTTTTTTTTTCTATGTTTCTGATGGTGTTGACAAAAATCTGATCCCGCAAACCTGTCATTTATGACAAAAATTAAAAACTGGGAGGTTGTTCAAAGACATATTTATATAGCCAAAGCCTCATTTAACAAAGATGTATACGTAGTCTTTTTTAAATAATCAAGTTTTTTTCTAAAATCAAAACCTGTTTTGTCCCTGATCCCAAGAATCCTCTTGCTGTCTTTGTTTATGGTGCGTGTATGTGTGTATTGTTCACTGTAGTCTGTGTCCGATTTGTTTTTTTGCTGAGCTTTTTCTTTATGCTAGTTCTGTATTATGTACATTGAGAGCAATGTATTACCCAAATGAAAATACCCTTATGTGTAGGCCTACACATACCCAGCCATTCAAGCTGATTCTGACAGTGCTGTGTGCTCAGTGATATCAGAATCAGAAAATGTGTACACATACGAGGAATTTGCCTCAGGGTTGTACATTGCTAACGATGTGCTTATAATACAGGGTGGGTACGATAATGTACACAGTGTGATGAAGCATAGTGCAAAGGATACTGGAATAAATAGGTAATATGTGCTTGAGGTAGGTGGATTTGGTGTGCCATATATACAATATGACAATATGAACAGCTCTGAAATAGAGAATGAGAGAATGATGAATAAAAAATAAATGGTAACCAATAAACAGTTGGCTGATTAGAGGCAGAGTTACTAGGTTATTGCACAGAAATTGTTCCTGACACTGTGACTCAAAATATAAAGAACGTATCGTTAATATGAAGAACTGAAGAATACATTGGCTACCTTCAATAGTTTCTGTATAATTTAAGGCAAAACCAGAATTAAGAGTCTGTAATTAAGGAAGTACCATGTTATACAACCTTGGATTGAAAGTGAATGTGTGAGCTGACTGCAACTACTCTAGTAAATAAGACTGGAAATGGGTCTATATACAGTAGTTATATACACATACATCTTATGTGGTATGATCATGACCTTGTCAAAGACAGAGCATGCAGCTGGAACAGTTAGGTCGTGATAATATGGAATAAGATCTCTGAGAAGTTTGGAGATTTTGGAAGTTGAAGCCTCAGGTGACAGAATGAATGCCATTTTTCAAATAAACGAATTCTTTATTTTTTTTTTTACCATTATGGAAAAATATCGCACTGTCCTCATTTATGAGCTATATAACGGTATTTTAAATTAATTTATTATACTATATTTTCTTTCAGTAACATTAGCCTTAACCTTAACACTTATTGAAAGTAAACGTTTGATAACCCTTATGTTGTGCTTAGGTGCAGATGGGTTTTTTTTGTGTTTTTAAATAAGACTTAAATAATTAGATATTTTAATATTGCGATTAAACACTATAATTTTCGCCTGAATGTATTGTAGCTTGTGCAGCGCTGGGCATGTCGGCTAGCGGCTAATGCATTAGCTACAGTTGACTAAAGTTAAAAGCTACAAAAGCTAACCAGGAAATCTTGCTAACCGGCGTAGCCTAACGTTACTTAGCTTAGCATGCTAACATAGTTGTATAATCGTGACATTCACACCGCGGTTGTTAGCCAAGTTTATAAATTAGTTGTTACGTGACGTTACTTTACAATCCATATCAGATTAATGAACGCATGATGTTGATTTCGTGATATTTCTATTTAGTTATACTACGTTGCATTGCAACAGTCCTCCAAGAATAGCGAACTGGCGGGATGGTAACGTCAGCCCAGTCGGGAGCGAGGGGTGGGTTTAGGGGGTTCGGGGCGGAGGAACTGTCGACTCTGGCACCGGTAGTTGAACCGACACAGACGGGGTGAGTACACGATGTTTTCTCAAACGCATTCTGAATATACTTGACAAAGATTTAGTATATACAACATAAAGTCAGTTAACGCCACTCTACGTTATATTCGCGCTCTAAATCCGCCGTTTTCTGCCGTTAAAGCACGTTGGTTAGCTCGCGTAAGTTAATATAGCGCTGTAACGTTCTTAGCTCACGTTATAGCTTGCGTTAACCTATGTAGCCGCATCGGCTAACGTCTTTTTGTTTTGAATACGTTAACTTAACTCGTTCCCCAAATTTAGTAATTTAGCTAAATAGCGATTATTTTATTTAAGTTAAGCAAGCTAGATTCTGCCTGCTTTTAATTAAATTTTTTAAACGTTTAGATATGAACGTTTTAGGCTAACTTAACATCATGGTTACGTTACTTGCGGACTGTTCGCGGCGAGTAAGTTAATCTCAATACCTCGGCCATTTTCACAAATGTCCAAAGTTTAGTTCATAACTTTGTAAAAGTTATTTTTAAGTGCCTTCATGTTAGCGTGATTCAGCTATTCTATTGTGCACATGGATAGGGACTGTTTATGTGGTGGCGTTATTGTTTGGAGTCAACATCGCCCCCATTGCTTGTTGCCATGTTTTCCCTCCATCATGGCTTCTCAACTTGCACAGCAGCTGATCAGAGTTCGGTTTCCATGATTCACATTCATTCATACCGGTATATAATCTGACCCCGTGTCAGTTTCCGGGAACTGCGTTTTCCCATTGATTCTATTGGTCAGGACTCTACCCGCTCTAATCTGATTGGTGTAAAGATGATAACTTTTTCCCGCATTGGAAACATGGTTGCATTCAAGTCCACATAGTTATTTAAATAAACACCATATGAAAATAAAGTTAATTTATTTAACGTTAGTTAATTTATTTAACGTTACTTAATTTGGTTAATTGGAAAAGCAATTCGCGTTAGTGCAGTTATTTCATACTTAGCTTGAACAGGTGTTGTGTTTGCAAACAAGGCAAACTTTCCCTTGTCAATATAAAATGCGTATGCGTAGTAATTCCTGTTTTGGTAATTTGTACACACGAGAACAACGTTAAATTACCGGGATGTCACCTGCGGAGAGTGAAATAAATGGGAGCACATCGACAAACCGCGCGTTCATTAGTAGTAGTTACGTAGTTAGTAGCGTTTCATCTATTGAAATTGAGATGAACGACACGAATTGAATGCAGCATGGATTCGCGGGAGACAGTCAAATGGAGAAGGCCCAAGTAGTCGTCTTTATGAGAGTGTGCAGGATGAACTAAACAGCCCGTACAAGTCCATTAGCTGACTCGTGACAATAAAGAACATAGTTTTATTTCATTATATCACGGGGTGTTATTTGCCCTGGATTTAGCAATGTTACAAGTCTGCTAAAAGAAAAGTTTGAGTTAAAGGTTTTGAAGTGTAGATCCAGTTGTTGTGGGGCAGTGATTCATGGCTTGTTGTGATTTCAGTATTAATTGAACTTTAAAGATTGTCAGAGCAACACACCAGCCATGACAACAGCCTGTAGCGTTAGTGTAAATGCAGGATGTTATTTAAAATGCCTCCCTCATGTTTCACTTGAGCTAAATGCTTGCTGTATTAAATTCCACATCATAAAATGTTATTGTGTATGTCAATTCAGTTATTGTGATATTTTCAGGATTGTGACCTCTTGACCTGATGTGTTTGGTAATGGATCTATATTTACGTTTGTCAGACATATTTACGTGGTGTTTGTGCAGGTCCATCCTTTTAGGAGATGGCACTGAATTTGGCAGTGAACGTAGTTGTGCAATCAGGGGCACCAAACCGATATGAGCTGCTGGCTTGGCTCAATGAATCTTTACAGACGGGTTTCACCAAGGTGGAGCAGATATGCACAGGTAGGTCGACATGCATGTTTGTTTTTAATGTGGGATTGAACAAACTATGGATTTCTGCTGTTGTAGTATTGTGTATGTACTGTGGGGTCAGTGGAGGGTGGGCTGAGCTTTCTTGCCCTTGGTTAGCAGCACCTGGACCTGAGATATTATAAATCTCACCAGTCATGCAATTTGCAAAGGTCAGTTTTTCTTGGAAAATTCTCAGCCTCTGAGACGAAGGCATGAAGATAAAGAGATTTCAAGAGAAGTTGTGGTAGTAACTAGTCTAACTAGTCTCACTGTAGCTTATGAGTTAAATGAACCAATGAAAAAAAAATCCTAGAACTCTATTTAACTAACAAAAACATAAATGTAGAAAATATAAGATAATTGTAAATGATCAAAATATCTTCCTTGTTCATTGTGTGCCTTTGTGCATCTAAATCTATCTACCAACACTTTCCCATAAATGCCTTATTGGCTTAACAGTATAACTTTATAACTTGAGGCCGAAGTTAATGTTTGCAGTTAAGATCATAAGATTTTCTGACAGTAATGATCTCTGAATGTAATTTTCTGCTGCCTTTAATAAATGAGGCGCTAAATACTCTGCCGTTAACTTAGTTAATCAGGCCCTTAGTATTTGGACATGAATGAAATGAAAGCAGCAGCAGCAGTTCATTTTTATCAATTACTTCTGTGTGTATGTTGTCTGAATATCCAGGTGCAGCCTTTTGCCAGCTGATGGACTGGCTGTTTCCTGGGTCCCTGGACCTTTCCAGGGTCCGCTTCCAAAGCAATAACACAGTGGACTTTATTCACAACTACAGTTTACTGCAAGCTGCATTCAGAAAAGTCGGAGTGGTTCAAGTGAGTGTTGTAATAAAAGCAGTGAACGACCACTTAATATAGCATTTTAATTTGCTCAGCACAGTTAAGATAAAAGACTAATAAATCATCCTGTTATCATCACTTTGCAGATTTTTGGTATCGTTGTTATATGGCCATTAAGTAACAAGAAGATAAGGAACAAAAATGTTTTTTTAAATTCTGTGTTTATTAAAAAAAAAAAGAAAGAATGGTTGATATATATTTATGGGATCATTTAAACTTTCAAATATTCTCAAATATGGCCTCTAGATCCAGCTTTGGATGGACTTTAAAGCTGAACACTTTTTCAGAGCCTTTGCATTTTTCATTCTTTTAGAGGCCTAGTTATTTTTTGAAACCAGAAGATAGAAACCCACCTTAAACATGAACAATTATTGTTGACTGTAGGATAGAAACACAAGTACGATCCGTAAACCTTTCCTCTCTCCAGGACATCCCCATTGAGGAGCTGATGAAGAGGAACTCCGTAGTGGCTCTGACCTTCCTGCAGTGGTTTAAGCTGTTCTTTGACCAGAACAACAAAGGCAGGGAGTACCATGCCCTGGAGGCCAGAGGCGGACAGAGTATGGTTCCAGACTCAGGTGGGAGCTGTGTGTGTCGGTGAATAAGTCACACAGAAACCTCTCATAGCAATGGTTGCCTATTTGTTACAATTTCAAAGCACTGAGACCTTTTTATTAAGTTGTTATTCTTACTCAGGTACATTACTTTTTCACATGTGATAAAGCGGCACCTAAATGTAAAGTTTTGATTTAGTCACATGGTCAGTATATGACAGTTTAAAAGCCCTATTATGTCAGGTTTACATGTTGGTCTTATGTTTCAAAAAGCACATTGATGTGAAAGTCACAACAACAATCTTAGTAAGTCAGACTGAAGAGCATTTTGAACAGCGTCCCAGCCATTGCATTAACACGAGGCTACAGCAGCACAAGGTTGAACACGGACAGAGAGATATAAATGCACAGCTGATATAGATAATGAAGTGATACATTTAGTACAGCCCTAATGAGAGTGCTGTGTTGAATGCATCCCTTAATTATGTATATAAAAAACAGGAAGCACAAAATGAGCCAATTTCAAGTTGGTGATGAGATTCTTTTCATGTCAGATCAGTCGTTTTTTCCCGTTGCAGTGCAGCTCGAACAGATAAAAAATGAACATAAAAACACACCCTGTTGTGCAAAAGTTGCCAAAGCCTGTGCAAATATTGTGGCTCTTGCTGTAACTGTCCTGTAATGTCTGACGAAAGCTATAATGAAACTTTTGTAAGACCTTTGCCTTTTTTTTTTTTTAGGAAAGCTTTATTTTGTGTTTATTTGCATTTTAATGTACTCAATGTCGTCGTCTTTTTTTTTACTCCCATTACAGATGGTCATTCCTCCCAGACCTCTCATCAGAAACTGGAGATTATTTTGAAGATGGAGGGCCAAACAGTGGAAGAACCGAGAAAAGAAAAGCCGAGAGCGAACTTGAACCAGAAGGCAGAAGTGATAGTTTGTATATCTGACGATGAGGATGATGTGGTGGATGTTACGATGGAGCAGAAACCGGAGAAAATGGAGATAGAAGTGAAAGAAGAGGGTCCACAGTCACAGCAGATAATGAAGGTGGATCAAGCTGAAGCAGCAGTGGACAAGGGGAATCAAAGGAGCGGGTCCTACAGCAGTGATACTTTATTGCACTTCATCAGAAGATACTGGAGTGTCGGTGCTGACTCAAGTACAGACACCCAGGTTTCTGGCCCTTCAGTTTCTGCCATCCTGAGTCCAACACACCCCAGAGACATCATTCTGGTCTGCTATGACACGCCGTACTGCCTCTACCTGTATACGGGGGTAGAGCTGGGTGAAGGACAGAGCACAAGTGTCATCCTGATTGGCTACTTTGACGAGAAGGCGGGGGTCAACGTGGTGAGGCTGCTGCACACTCTGGAGATGAACGCTTCCACTGATGCACAATCTCTGATTCAGACGCTAAGGAAGTGCGGCCTGCCTCTGCCCAACCTTGCTGTGTTTTACTGTAACTCTCCAAACGTGGAGGCGAACCAGGCTTTTGTATCCCAGCTCAAGGCTTTCAGCCCTGGGTTGATATCACTCTGCGGCCTCTCTGGGATAGCAGGAAGAGCCTGCCAGGCTGCACTCTCGGCCTCCTTTCGCTCTGTAGTTGACCTGGTTAGAGACATCCACCATCACTACTCCACCTGCCCCTCCGTCAATGACAGCCTCAAAGAGCTATTTGCTGATGCAGAGCCTTATAACCCATCGTGTTCTATCTCTGCACAGTGTTTATTTATCATCAACACTGTACAGAAGATGGTCAACTGCTGGAGGGATGTAGTGGACTATTTTAAGTCACTGAGACAAGCAGAGGATACTGACCGGATCAGAACCCAGCTGATGAATCACAAAGTCAAGCTGCAGTTCCTGTTCCTCTCCCATACTTTGGAGCCCCTCCGAGCTCTCCAAGAACTGCAGCAGGACGGCAAAGCGGGGGTGGCTGTGGAGCTCCAGCTGACCTCCATGCTTGTTCACTCCTACGCAGCCAGTCTCCTCCAGCCCTCTGTCGCTGAGTGCTTTCTCAGGAACCGAGAACTGCATGTGCTACACAATGAGATGAAGCTCCTCCCCATGTCCGAGGTGAACGTAGGTTCCCGTGCCAGAGAGTTCCTGTGGGCCACCGCTGTCGTGGATCTGGGGGATCAGGAGAGGAGGGAATTCCTAAAGGACGCAGCGTTTTTCTATAAAGCAGCCCTACAGAGTATAGTAGAAAGTATTCCTAAGCAGCTTGGAGACGTGGCACTGAGGAATATCGGCAAAGTGTTGAAACATCCTGAAAATATCAATGTAAGAACATTTATTTTTTATTGTATTCGAGTTCATGCAGCCAGCTATAGCTTAATATCTGTTTAACCTGCATTAGTCAGATTTGCTTAGCCTGGCTCAACTCAGTGACTTCTTGGACTCCGCTGGTCATGTGGTAACTGCTCCCAGCCTAAAAAAAACGTAAAACAACCCATCGTCATTTTAAAACTCTGATTGGTGTACGGATTAAATAAAACCACATGAAAAATTGTGATCTTAAGAGGTGTTTGGTTTCCAGATTTAGTTAACACAAGTCTGCTCCCCATTTCCAGTTTTTGTGCTAAGCTAACTGGCCTTATATTTAATGGGCAGGTGCTGATTCAAATTTTTATAGAATGCTCTGCATTAAATGTTATATGCGTATTCCCCCAACATTTTGAACTATTTCTGTAACTGGTGTGTTGTTTAATGATGCCACGTCAGGATTTTGGTAAAGTTCAATTTATACACCTGATCTCTTGCTTCCAGTTGAAGACATGTTAAGCTGACTTGTGTAACTTTAAAGGGCTTGTATCCTCAGTGTCCAGCAATGAGTATTTGATGTTACTGATGCCACAAATCTGTATATTGCTACATGTGATATCTGCATTTCCCCTGCAGGATAATAAATTATCCAGGCTTGTGCTGTTAGAGTTGGGGGATCAGCTGGGTCTGTGTAAAGCCGGGTCTCCAGAACAACGTCAGCTGGCATACGACTATGTCAGTGTCGTCAAGAAGGCAAATGACGAACAGACGAGTGGAACAGGTCACTGCTGGGCAAAGGTAAACTGACGACTCGACTGATCAAGGTTATTAAATAAAATTTCTAACTGTCTGCTTACTGGAATCAATGCCTGTAGTAACTGATGTTTTCATACTGTAGCAACAGTAACAGGAAAAATAATTTCTCTGTATTAGAAATGTACCTATCTAATCTCTTACCTTGGTAACACATTTTCTAAAATATTTGTTTTATTATGATTTTGTAATACTGGCAAACTGTGTAGATAAAGAGCTAGTTTATTAGCTGCTGTAGAAACATTGCTGTGTAATGTTATTACAAGAGTTCCCTGTGTTGTCTGTACAGATGTTGCACGGCATTAGGCCGTACTCTACTCTGCATAGACTCCTCCTGACTGTCCTGGCCCTGCCGAGCTCTCTATGCAGGAAGCAGGTGTTTGCCAAGGTGAGTATTAAAGACCTTTTCCATCCACAAAGGATCTTATCTCACCAAAAGGAGTCCCCCTAAATGGCACTAGACTTTCCTAACCAAGACATTCCTGTTTTCTGAACGGCACCAGATTTCATACATAGTATGGACTCTGAAGTATTGACTCATTAATCTTGACTTGAGCTCATTTTAGAACTAAAATCGTGAAGTTAGGACTCACGATTTTTAGGAGTGTCTCCACCATTTAGGAGCTACTTTTAGTGTCAGCATCTTTATATGGCCCCAGATACAGATTTCAAAAACAGTTTGTATATGACCAGGCTGAATACTGAGGAGGCTTGGACATCTCACAGGCCTACCACTTTTTTATGAGTAACAATGTAATGTGGCATTCAGACCAAACGCAAATTTAATCCACACAACGCTCTCCTCGTGGGGGTTTTAACGCAAATAAACACACCCCGCCATTATTACAGCTGTAAGAACCCAAGGTAAATATTTTGCTGTGATGAAATAGCAATAAATGGATCAAACCGATGCCGAAATAACTACAGTACATTTACATTTATTCATTTAGCTGACGCTTTTATCCAAAGCGACTTACAATTGCTATACATGTCAGAGGTCGCACG
>JAPMOB010140100.1:0-13034 GCA_029875015.1 Lepomis gibbosus | reverse complement strand
ACACACACACACACACACACACACACACACACACACACACACACACACACACACACACACACACACACACACACAAAGCTAGATTGGGAGCTCTGAGGGGCTGGATCCAGGGATTACTCTAACCACATTTATTTATTAACTCTCAATTAAGTATGGGTGTCCCAGGGCTTAAAGTGGCTTAGTGAGCAAGTGGGATTTCAAGCACATTTTGATGACAGTCAAGGCCCCTGATCTCAGTTCACTCCATTTTGCTGATTAAATATAAGCTTTTCATCTGTGGATACAATGCTATTAATTAAATCATTAGATGAGTGATTCACTTATGAGCAAAGGGAGCAGTGAAAAGAGAGACTCACACGAGTAGCTCGCTGCAGTAACTACTGAAATATTCATTAATAAAAAAAAAAAGATTGCCTAAATTCATTGACATGGATTACATGTGTAGAGACCCTCTCCCTTCCTACATTGGGCCAACCTTCTTCAGTACAGTCCCTTTTTGATCACTAGATAAAGAGATCGAACAAACGCAGAATCTCACACACCAGTATAGTGGGCATGCGTTGCTTCACTCACACACACACACACACACACACACACACACACACACACAAAGTTACAATGAGCCTATTAAAAATGTTGCATTTTAAACAGTTCTTTAATGAAATATGACCATGGAGCTGTAATAGCTTGCTCGGGGGAAGTAGGATCACTGTAAATGAAGAGGGTAAAACAGAGCTGTGTTTTCTGTTTCCCTGCTGAATTACAAACCAAACATGATGCAAAGTGTCCGTATTTGTAGTGCATCCCTCAGCTGATTAAGGGCCTGTTCACACACAGACGTACTGCTTAGGCAATCTGAATCTGAATCTGAATTTCATGCATCTCAGTGGAAGAATCTGTTCAGGCACGGGCTTTTAAATTGAAGGCGGTCGCAACTCATCTTGTCTCTTTCTCCTCATCTTATGATGCTCTTTGCACCTTTATTTTTCTGTCAATAAGTGGGCTGACTGACTGCCTTAAGTGACGACATTCCCTGAAGAAGTCAAAAACTCTGAAGAAAGTAAGTAAGTGAACCTGGAGTTAGAATATTTAGATATGTTCTCAAGGTCAAGAATGAATCTTCAGGCTCACAACTTAAATGAAGGTGGAAGGTCGATAACTGTGTCTCTGCAGGCTGAGACACATGCCCCTTATGCAAAAGCACCCCGAATATATACCTCATAAGTCTTATTAACTTAACAAAAGGGTACCGTTCAAAACTTCCACAAAAACAGAAGATGTAAAATTAATACAAAATGAATTTCTGTAAAGAAAATACTGAATGTGTATTTTAATATTGGTGGGTAGAGTACTGACAATCGATACTCAAGTAAAAGTACAATTACTCCTGTAAGAATTACTCAAGTAAAAGTAAAACTTACCATCTGAAAAACCTATTCAAGTGAAAGCATAAAGGTACTTGGTCATTAAACTACTTAAATTACAAGTTTGTTGTATATTGTGTTTTAATATTGTTTACTGTGTATAGGCCAGAGATCCTCACATCATTTTATGCAAGTCCAAGTCTTTTACTTGCCTTCAGTTTACATCTTCGCAGAGCAAGCATCTAGTGGCCACTGGAAAAACTGCAAATTCAGAAACTTTGGTACTGGTTTTAATATTTAAGGTTTTTGCAATTATTAAAAACAATGCCCCTAAACACTGAGGATTTAGTTTTCACATCAGTAATATTTCTATTTATTAGAGTTTTTAATTTAAAGGGGCTTGCGCATAAAGTTTTAATTAAACCAAACAATCTTAGATCTCAATGTTTCCCATATAAAATCAACAATCTACATATGGTACTGTTTGTATTTTCTGTTGTTACATATTATATTCATGCTATATTTCCATTACATCTTGAAATCACTATAGATGGATTAGGAATATACCAACAAGTCAAGTATTTGTGTGAGGTGTAGAAAGGTTTTGTGGGAGGCAGTAGAGGCTGATCGCCACAGACAGCTACAGCACCCTGTGAGGTGTAATATGAAACAAAGCTGCAGGTTCTTCTTTACTGTAAGACACCTCTTTCACCTCTCACTGACATGAGAGCACAGGAGCTGGGAGAGGGGTTGGCTTTGATAGATGGACAGGCAGACTGAAAGAGATACAGAGAAGCAATGGAAAAAATTGGCAGAAGGAAAGAGATAAAGAATTAAAGAGAGAGAGGGAGAAAGGCTTGTCTTTCAAGAACTGACGTTCTGGGAGGCCTGTCGGAGGAGGTGAGTGCTGTCGAGCAGATAGAGGCAGACTGAACGAGCAGGTGGAGTACAGCGAGATAGAGCAGGTCAAAGCTTCAATGCTGCCACCCGGGAAGCTAAAGGCCAGACAATCAGCATGGCAGGGACCACAGCTGTGTGATACTATGACGGCTGAGCTACTGAAAAGTTCCTGACAATACAATGTATGTGTGATGGCAGCAAACAGTATTGCAGTTCATGCTCTTGATGGGGAAAAACACAGTATGACATGCAGTTATTGAGAGAAGAAACCTCATCTCAGTCTACATGTGTCTGTGCCAGATGCGCTTATTAACATAGCAGACAGTTTTGGTTTTATTTGTCTAGGTCTTGGGATAGACTTCTCTGAGATATCTGCTGCTGCCCCAATACAATCCAAGATAATGGAATTTTGTCTGTGGAGCTCAAAGCACTAACAAATACATTTAAACAAGAGTCCACAGCCAACCTAGCAGCCTAAAGTATTAGACAATGTGAAATTCTGACCTGGTGATGGCACTAAAATCATGTTAAGTTAAGGATTCACCAAGTTCGTGCACAAAGAGTACACGAATGCCTTTACAAACATTTTCGACAATCCATCCTATAGTCCAAAATGTCATGCCAATCCATTCAGTTTCACAGACAATCCAATGCAGTTTCAGAGTCAACAGACTCACAGACTGACGTTGCCATCAAATGGTCACTCTGAATAATCTGTATGATCCATATCTATATCTCATCGAAAACAGTTCACAGTGCGTCCTGTAGATTATTCAAATTAACCTGGACATGTTTCTGGAAATTGATGTCATTTGAAGACATATTACAGTCAGTCCTATATGGTCTAGTGGTTAGGATTCCAGGTTTTCACCCAGGTGGTCTAGATTTGATTCCCGACAAGGATCATTCAGTGCTGAAATGAATAAATGCTGATAATACCACAGATTATGAATGACTTTAAAGATCCTGGATTAGTATATCATTAAACCAAATATTGTCATCTCTAGATAACAATAAAATGTGTAATTGGGTGAATTTACTTTTCATATGTAAACTGCTGAAATTACAAACCCGGATGTCTACAAGTGAATCTGTAAATGAACAAAACAAAGGACAAATGGTCAAAACACCTAGAATGAATGAGCAACATTGTGTGCGAGAATGCAAATCTACAAACGACAATAATACAAACTAATGTCTGGTTCATGGCTACAAGGGAAACCAATGGCAGGCATACAAAAGCAGATGAGAAGGATGCTCCTCCTGCCTAGATAGAGTTATGTGGTTTGAGCATCTGCCAGTTCACCACCCATAGGGGAGTGTCGGTGGGCTCTTCAAACACCCTGCGTGGGTCCTCCTCCTTTTGATGCTCCTGGAGAGGGAGAGGACAGGGGGAACAGGAGACACTCCTCCACACACGCTGCTGAGCTCTCCCGGACCAGATGGGGGAGGGGGGGGGAATAAAGAGGGAGAGGAAAACTGAAATATATAGGAATAGAAACATACAGATTCAGCTGGTGTATATGTGAAAGCAGAAAGTAGAAGTAGGGAGAGTAACAAAGACACAGAGAGAAACTTGAATGATCAGCATGCAAAGTGTTTACAGCTTCAGCTCGCTGTCTGGAGTTTTACTTTCTAAAATCCAAAAACATGCAGGTTAGATGAACTGAGTACTGGAAATTGCTTATAGATAACAATCTGAGCAATAAGAGGGGGGGTATGTCTGTGTAGTTACCCTACAATTGACCCTGTGATGCACTGCATACATACACACAGACATACAGCAGGTTCATAGTGGAAGCATCACAGTAAGGGAGTGGTAAGGGGGAGTAAATACCTTCTATAACTTGAGTTTTTCTCTGTTTTATTGGCTGCTCAGAACAGACCTACACTCAGCAGTTTTAGGTGTCTTCTGGATAGGTTTAAGGCAAAACCTGCATCCGACTGTGTGAGTAGAAGTGGGGGTGGTGGGTGTTAATCTCTGGCTTTGTTCAGAATTCAGAGCATCCAATACCAACTCCAAAGAATGCACACACACACACACCCACACACACCTACACATAATTCTATTTGGACGATTGGGAGATCAACAATGACTCTTTTTTGGGGTAATTGACAGGATACTTGTAAAAAAAACAGAGATAACTATAAATAAATGAATACCTAAGGCTTTTGTGTGGTTTTGGGTGAGCATCTGGTATCAAACATACTCACACCTTGCGGATAAAAGCCATGACAGAAAAATTACAGCAACAATCAGTTAAACTCTGTACAAGAGGAAAAGCTGTTTCTCCCCAGTCTCCAACGGCTACCATTTGACTGACGGGTGTAGGTGAGAGGTAAGCTATGGAGACCAGCAGTCAAATGGACAATAGAAGTCTCACCCGCGCTGACGTACAGATAAAAACATCTTACACTGTCTGATCTTCAAAGACAGAGGACTGAGGAGTAGTCATGTTGAAACGGTTCAAAAGTGTTGCTGAATTATTGAAGAGCCCCGGGTCTTCTGATGACGTGATAACAAACCAATGAGCTTAATAATCAGGTGAGGAAAAATGATCTTGTTGAAACCAGTCTGTGTACTTAAAATGTAAAAATCAACAGTTCGATTTGAGAACTTATTGAAATCAAAGAAAATCTAAACTAGAAGGTTACTTGACATGTGAGTGCTGTTAGATAAAGGGTTACTATCTGAACATATGAATTAAAAGACAACACTGATGATATATCTACAGCAGCAGGCACAGATCTGAGCCAGACCTGCTGACTGGAGCTTCTCCACCATTTGAGCTAAGGGCATTGTGAGGGATGGATACTGGGAGGCAGACATGAATCATATGTCGGGGAATCATGTCCACAGCATTTAATATAGTGGGAGTGTGTTTCTGTTCACAGCCATGTGGTCCCAGCAAGGCCTAGACAGCGAAAACAAATCTGTAATGGGCGCACAATTGAATCAGGTGTCTGGTCCTCTTAAGGAAATTAAGTTGTCGCCGGAGCGGGGCCACTTAATGAGAGGCAGGCTTGCGGACAGTGACGAATGGAGGGTGACACTGGCAAGAGTGTGAGGCCGCCACAATATCTGCATTTGGACTGGTGATGATTTTTCATCCATGAACCCCCCACCATTATGTTTCTTTCTCTCTCCCTCAAACACACACACACACACGCACCTACACACTGCCTCGCCCCCCTGTACCCTCCCATTTCTATGGCTTCATTGGGGACACATTTGCTCTCTTAGCCATTTATTTGCACATACATTCAAGGAAATGATGACAGTTAATAAAGAGGGGAATCTTCTTTCCATGTGCTTTACTTCATGGTGCATCTTGATGGTGGCCATTATGTGATTTTGATAGATGCCTCTCCAGTCCCAGCACTTGCAGCAGAATGTACACAGCATGCCCTCCAGTATGACGAGATATACGATACTATTAACTTCCAAGGGAACCCCATTTTAATAGAGAGGTACTGCAATGTTTATTTTTATTACTTGATTTGATTTGGTCCGTTATTATGCATTTGTAAATGAACAGACCAAAGATCTTATCTACTCAACCTTTATGCATAAAATATTCATAGATAATTATGACTCAGTAATAATAGCGTTTTTAACAAATGTTACATGAAAACTGTCATTGTAGTGTTGAACTGCAACCAAAATCAAGTAGGAAAAAGGTGTCATAAAATGGATTCCAATAGTGACGAGTCCAGTGATGGAAGAAGTATTCAAATCATTTATTTAAAATAGTACTGTATCAATTTAGCATTGCATTTCTTTAACACTCTTGCACTTACAAAATTGATTTATCAAAATTGATACAGCAGAACCAGAGATATCGTCCATTTTATTCCATGCAGTCTTCTTCCTAACTTATACCCATAGTGAAACTTGACCGCCAACAGTTTTTATATAAGAAAGACTGGAACACACAGACAATTTAAACGGACAACAGAAAAGTATGTGTTTTTAATAGACACCTTTTCACCCTACAGGGGATGACTGTTTCATACTCTGATTATTCTTGGATCATCACATACTCCGATCATTTCTGTAGATACAATAAGAACTAGATTTGTTCCTCCGCTTGAACTATTAAAATGCAGACTGATATGCAACTTGTGAGTGAAAAGCTCAGCAATCTGTCACCTAAATGGATTATCCTGACGCCAGAGATATTGCCACTAAACATGGAGACATGGAAATTTCTGCTATGGCAAAATGGCCTTGAAAGGAGGAGTCATTCTCATTCCCATGGGTTGCTCCATCAGTGTCTTCAGTCCTGTCTTAAATGGATGTGAAGGGGAGCATCTAAATAGGTTTCATCCTTCTATGCTGTGTTGCCAGTGATCAAGTGCTCATTTGTTTCTGACATAAACAAGATCACCTGTGATGCTTCTGCTCTTGAGAAGAATCTCAAGAAGCGGTTCCTTTTGTTTTTGACCTTCCCCATTATTTTCAGCAGACTACACCTACAGAAGCATCTACAATGCTAATTCAGAACCATAATCCTTGTGTAGCACAAACAGACAGGACCATTACTTGACACTGAGGCTCTCCACATTGAGTGATTCTCTTTGATAACTGAAACAACACGGTCTACTGTATGCATAATGACAGTACTTGGAAACAGCTGTAGTGTGTTGACGATCAATGTCTGTCCTTTCAATACAGTAATTGTGAGGCCAGAGAATGGCTGAGTAGCCAAGGATACTGCTGTAGGATTGCCACTGGAGTGAGTGGCCACTCATGTATGCCTTTTAAAGTTACACTCCATCCATCCAGACAAGACTTTGGCTTAGATTTAGTTGTGTGGATGGAGGCAGCACTGCAACAAAAAATCATTGCGTACTGTGGTAGAATTGTAGGATTCGATGAGGCTTCAACACCCCTCCTCTCTCACTCCATCTTTCCCAGCTGACTGCGTATGAATAATTGACCCTGTAGTCTGGGCCCCTGCTCATTACTGGGGGAAGTGTCGGCCTGGTTTGTGATGCTATGAGGGAGGATGCGAGTGCCCACCGTCCGCATGCCTGGCTTGGTTTTCCCCTCTACCTCTGACCACACACCAGTCCTTCATCTTTAATGGCCTGTGCCGTGATCGGACATCCAGCCTCTCCAACCTTCTAGCCTTGCCCACTTCGTCAAGAAGGTGAACGGATTGGCAGTAACACATCTACTGCCAGAGAGGAGTTTTTCAAGAATTCTCTTGTGAATTTAAGGAGTTTTGGGCAGAATTATCAAAGGGTGCAGGGGTAGACGGGGGAGCGAATACTGACATTCAGGAAAGTTCTTTGGGAAAGTTTTCAGGTACACACTCAAACTAGAAAAAACTATTCATGGTCTTAAGGTGAGTACTCTGCTTGCATGGAGTCATGACTATTTTGATATGGAAGTTGGGAAAGTCATCCAAAGAAAAGTTGTGTGGGGCAAAGTAGTAGATCGGTTAAAACACAAATACACAGCAAATTCACAGCACACCACAATAAAATTTACCTCTAAGTCTCTTCATGCCAGACAAAAGAAAAGTAATCCCTGTGCTTTAGTTACTGCTCACAGGTTATGGAATTTCTCCCTGCAGTACAGTGAATCTGACACATCCGTATCCACATAAGAGGGACAGAAAAGGCTGGTGAATGAATGCTGGCGAGGAAAACAATAGCTGATGAGACACCACCCCAATACATCAATCAGACAAGTCTGTCAGCTCTGTTCCCTGCAGAGAGATCCATGGGAAGCAAAAGAGGGACCACACAAAACACAGAGCCTGCAAATGAGAAGCCACAGTATAGATTGCTGCGTGATGAGCAGCCAAACTAGACAGAGACAAGCGATAGATGAGGAACATGTGTAGGTCACGTCTACAAGGACAGTTAAATAGTGAGTGGGCAAGGATGTGCCTTGTGCAGTGCAAAATTAAAGTGAGAGACATTAACTGCATCACTAATTTTATTGAATGGTTATTATGCGTACTGAATAATTACTTTTTGCAACTGAATTTCATTGTGTAATATTGTTGCTACTTAGTGATTGTATTTGCTCAAAATCGAACTTTGATACCAGCCCACTAAAGGTCATCCGTTCTCTGTCTTTCTCTACAGCAGCCATGATCCAATATAGGCAAAAATGCCAAAAACAAATATTTAAAAAGACAAAAACCAGATATGTTAATGATGTTATTATTTTACAGTAAACTCCACTAAATTAACAACTATTGAGGTTTGCTGCTCTTAGTTTTTCCTATCAGGAGCATCATTCAAGCAGTATTTCACCCACCAACCACAAGGTAAATGTATCATGGCGTGAGTAATATTCAAAACTCATTCCATTACATTTTGCTGACACTTTTATTCAAATCGCTACACGTCAGAGGTCGCAAGCCTCTGGAGCAACTACCGGTTAAGGGTCTTGCTCAGGGACACATTGGTGGATATGTTGAAGTGGGAATCAGGTCTCCCAAACCAAATGCATTTGCCTTATACACTGTTCTATCACCACCCAGTGTTACAGTATTATCATTGTTACCATCAGAAGACCAACAGTATTGGCTGGTTGTTCAAACACTAAACACAACCTGTTTTCTGACAACCTCTTGCAGTTATGAGAATAATTACTTTCCTTTCTATGTGGCAAAGGTGGACTATCATGATTATTTTATCCCACACCGCAAAACCTCTTTGACAGGAGGTACGGGTGGATGGTTGAGTCATCAAGATACCACACTTCCCATCCCGTATCGTACCAATAGTCCACATTGATTTCTTCTAACCATGACCACGCTCTTCACCATACCAAGTCATTTTGGTTGCCTAAACTTGAATGGGCTCTGCATTTATGTTATACTTATTATTTAACGACCACTCTCCCATGTGACTATAGTTTGGCAGATCCTGGAAAAGGCCTGTCCCCCTGGGACAGATACAGTATGTTTCCCTGTAGGATGAAGATGATGAATGGCTTAACATTTATCACCATTTATGCTTCTTTATCGTTTAAAAGGGACCTCATCTATAGCAGAAAAATGTCATTAGCTACCAAAAGTTAGCTCTCAGAGCATTTTTTAGATTCTGTATAAAGGAGTCCATATTATTTTGGCAGAAGCATTGAGTTTAAGAAATTAGAGACATAACTTATGAGTTCCCCAGTGACTATGAGTGCTCTATTGGCTTAACTTTTATTCAGATTAAGCTTCTTTTGATTTTACATCAAAATCAAGTATCTGATACTGTGTGTGGACAAACATACAATCAGTCAAACAAACAGCACCAATCTGTAGCTCACAAATCCCTGGATTAATTTCCAAGCATCACACCCAAAATTCTGAGTGTGCTCAGTACAAAATGTGTGAGTGGCACAAGTTTCAGTTCACACAAACAAAGAAGAAGAGAGAGGTGTCTTACCCACAATGTGGATGAAGGAGATTATCAGAGTTGTTCCTGGTTGTTTCATTGGTCACAGGCAGCCAAGGATTCTGGAAGAGAATATTGCAGAGCTGTCATTGTGTTTTCAGGTAGGGGGAGAGGAGGGAGAGAGACTGTTTGAACTGGGAGTAAACGCCGTGAAAATGGTTGTGCTGGCATATTTACACCCAGGGTCTGCACAGGGGGATTAAATGCAACGTTTTTATGTCACCCATTTGACAGCATCATCTCGTAGAGGTTTTGAAGGCTCCCCCTCATTAGCTGGGCTGGGGCTGCATTTAACACAGCTTTGAGTTTATAAAGACAATGGCTGCCAAACATCAAGGCCTTTAACAAACAACAAAAGGAGAGGGTAACAATCAAAGTGCCCCTTTCCATCTTGCCAAACTTGAGTGTGAGTCACCACTTTGTAAAAAAAATGACATTTACATGACAACTGGAGAGCCCCAAATGGATATGAATGGATATAAGTTAAAAGTTAAGTCAACCTAATTGTGCCTCAGAGGGCTTGTGTCTAGAGTATAGGCATGCCACTGATTGAATGTAGCTTCAAATTTAAAAACTGCTATTCATTCTTCATTCCTCTGACGATTTTGCATTTGTTGTGTTTATACTCCTTGGTCAAGAAACTGTATCACAGATCATCAGACCCTGGTGAAAATAACAACTGTCGGAAACAAGTGACAGTGAAAAATAATGATGTCAAATCTCATTACAACTTCAAAAACATTAAATGTGTATTTCCACTCCAACCTCAAAAAAATGACACATACTTCTGCACTTTATTTCTATTGATGTTTAGTAAAACCATGTGATACTAGACATCTTTGAGTTTATACAAATGTATTTAAGTAATACAATGTATTTTCGAGGACTTCACATATTCTATATATTGGGTTCACTGTAGATAAGACAGTATGACAAAACAATAACAAAAGAAGTTAAAAAAAAGTAGAGCTGCAGATTAATTTCATTAATCAATTAATCTGACAGTTACTTTCTTAATTAACTGATTAATCATTTATGAAATGTCAAAACAAGAAATTTTTGAAAAATGCCCTTTAAAACCAGCAGTGAAAAACTCATGATCAATAGACAAACAATTAATCGTTTCAGTCATTTTACAAGCAAAAATGCCCAAAAGGTGTTGGTTCCCACCCTTTAAAATGTGAGGTTTTGCAATTCTTCAGTATTATTTGAAAATCTTTGGGTTTTGGACTGTTGGTCAAGCAAAACAATACTTTTGGAGATGTTACCTAGGGTTCGGGGAAATTGGGATGGCTGATTTTATGACTTTTTGACATTTTATAGACTAAACAATCAAGACGAAAACAGGCAGATTAACCAACCATGAAAATTATCTTTAGTAGTAGCCCTAATAAATGTATAATGGTATAAAACGGTAAAAAGCAGAAAATCCCCACATTTAAGATGCTTAAACAAGAGAATGGGTGGAGTTTATATTCAAAAAATTATGTCAGTATTAAACACTTAACAAAATAGTTTACAATGCGATTCCACTACTTGATGAACTGTCCAGTTGTTTCAGCTTGGTCAACAGAGTAGATGTAGCCTCAATCGGTCACATTTCCAAATAGAAAGCATGGAGTTACAAAAATATGCTGTTCATTTTTAACTTAAGTTCAGCTAGTCAGATCTTGATATAAGAGAAGCCAGAACAATGATTCAAGATATTTTGTTTAATGATCTAGAAAAAAATCAGGTAAAAACACAACTTAAATGGCTTCTCTATTTACTCTTTGTCTTTCTTTGCCTTCTCCACAAAAGCAGCACATTCTGCTTGTGTTACAACCACTCTCACGCTGACGTTTAGTCACAGTAAAGTATTTACCTACCAATTACCCACAGATACCCTTCCTCTCGTTACAGCTGGGGCCCATAAAAGGAAACAAACAATAACAACTGTGAAGGCTCCTCAGCAAGAAGAGACACATTATAACCCGGGCAGACATGAGAAAGAGGGGTGTGGAAAGAGCTTGTATTGATGGAGACAAAATTGAACTTGATTAAAAAGCAAACAAAACAAACCCCCGACAAAACAAAAACACTCCACACACTTTGTGAATGGGCCCGCACAAAGCTAATATGTAGCTACCCGAGCTCTCCTGAGGAGGCGGGATGAAAAAGACAAGTGTTTAAAAGGAGAGATCTTCCTCTGTTTGGCTGACATATTTACACAATTATATGCAGGATCCAAAGCAGTGCAACCAGCATTTCTCCTTCTCGACAAGTCACAAGAAGTTTAACGGGTTTTTTTTCTCTCTCACCTCCCTTTTTACTTTGGTGATTAAATGAGAGTGTGTGACATTGATCTGCGGGGTAATGCCATCTGGCAGAACAGTGTCATCATTTTTTCCTGATGGAGTTACACTGACTTAACAAACTCTCCATCAATTAATATTAAGGCTATTACACATTACTTCACCTAAATGACACACAGACACCGACTGAAGCTCTTCTGTTGCCTTTCTGATATCTTAAAATATGTGTTTGATTGAATGTATTGCACTGACGGCACTCAAAATTAGAGCTCACCAAATTGCTTTATTTACATTATGAACTAGATTAAACTAAATCTTCTCTTAAGTCTCATATTGATTCCTACAGGATGATTAAAAACACCACACTTTCGCTTGTTCAGTTGGAGCCAACGTATTTACAGGTGGATGTGTCACTGGCTCTTAATGAAAGAGTCTATGCAATAACAGTACAATAAAATACATGGCGTGAGATATAATGGTATGGGCAATTAAATTCACCCGTACTAAAAGGACCACACAGCCCTTATACATATTCACTCTCCCACTGAAATCCATAGGAATTGCTAAGTCATCTTCCATGTCTCTAAGGCATTCACGTACAATGGCACTTTTATCATATGCTTATCAGTGGTGGCCCCTCTCTTATAGAGCTCGATCTTTTGGCCCCTCAATCACTGAGCATATTACTCCTCTGTCGGAGCAAAGCACTTCCTAACGACAGGGAGGCCAGCTGGGACTGAGGAGAGGGCAGGAGGCACATGCATTAACATAATAATCCAACCACACTCCCACAGGCCCCGGGGCCAGACAGCATATTAGGTAGGCCCCCCCTCATGAAGGTCCTTGCAGAGAAATAAAGCTGCTTTATGGTGAGTGTATCAACCTGTGGTGAAGGCTTGGGTTTACCTGTACTAATTGTTGACTGAAAAGAAAAAAGCACGGTACTACTATAGTCCCACGTGTAAATAGTGATCTTGTTACATCTCAGTCTATAGCACCATTACCTTTATTGTCTGTACCTCTATGTGTATACTGTGTAGGTTGCCTCCCTCTGCTCTCTCTC
>JAPMOB010140056.1:0-16044 GCA_029875015.1 Lepomis gibbosus | reverse complement strand
CCTTGGGACTTCCAGCCCATACTCGTGGCAGATGTTCCTGTACACTATGACAGCTACCTGGTTATGGCGTTCCATGTACGACTTCCTGCCTGCATCTTACACCCTTCTGTTATGTGCTGTACTGTCTCAGGGGGATCCTTGCACAGTCTGCACCTGGGGTCCTGCCTGGTGTAGTAGACCCCAGCCTCTATTGATCTTGTACCGAGTGCCTGTTCTTGTCCTGTCATGATTAGTGCTTCTGTGCTGTCCTTCAGTCCAGCCTTTTCTAGCCAGTGGTAGGATTTCGTAACCGCTGAGTGACTATTTGTTATTTATTGATGTGATTTAGAGGAGTAATCTTGTTAGTGTCCTGCATGTGTACATGGATTTACAGCAACCTTGTTGCTTAAGTGCATGTAAATGAATTGATTGAAATGTGTTTGGGGGGTATGATGAAACTGATTAATTAGATTCCACTCAGCTGGTAGATGCCAACGACTAATGTTCACTTTATTGTGTTCTGCAGTTGAATAAAAACATCTACAGTTTCTCTCTCTTTCCGTCTTTTCCAGTTCAGTCAAGTGCTACTCAAATCGGTGCCCTACTAAATCTTCACTGTGGATCCCAGTAACTCACTTTCTCTCCTCTTTTCTCCTTAGGCTCGTAACGTAAACACAGGAGAGCTGGCTGCTATCAAAGTCATCAAACTGGAACCCGGTGAGTTAGCTCAGCATTTCTTTCTATTCCTTTATCTTCCGTCTCGCTGCTGTATCTTCCTTTCTATGCCTATATAAGTTTTTCCATCAATCACTTGGTCATTCTTTGTCTCCTTTTCTCTCTGCAGTCCTCTCACCGTGGTTTTTCTTTACTTTTTTTGCTTCATTAGACTCTTTTCACAAACCTCCTTCCCACACTATCCCCATTTCACTACAATTGCATATCCTTTCCCTTCTAACATAATCCTGTTTCACTAGCCATGCATTATTTCCCCTCCCTTGCACTGGTTTCCATCTTCTGCTCCCCCACTAAAGAAAGGAAAACATTAAAACAACACACTTCAGTTCCAGGAAGTGTGGAAATATATCATCACACTGTTGCAAAATAGTTAAAGACATTAAGTTTGGAATATAAAAAAAAGGAAAATATGTTACCCGCTCTGCAGCTTTCCATCCTTTTGGTCTGGCTTTTCTGTTGCTTTGTTTATATTGACAACCACATCCTGCATTGACAGACCGCTCTTAAAATAATGTGTGTGCACATATGTGTTCGCTCCAGGTGAGGACTTTGCTGTCGTCCAGCAGGAGATTATAATGATGAAGGACTGTAAACACTCCAACATCGTAGCCTATTTTGGCAGTTATCTCCGGTAAGTGTGTGCGTGCCTGTGTGTGTTTGTGAGAAAGTAAAAGACAGATGGAGGTGTGTGAAGGGGGGAAGTACTTGTGTGAGACGTTGTGTAAAGGTGTATTGACACAGTGTTGTCTGTGTGTGTGTGCAGGAGAGATAAGTTATGGATCAGTATGGAATACTGTGGAGGAGGTTCTCTGCAGGATATTTATCACGGTAAGAACAAAACGCGCCCAAACACACATGTTTTCATCTTAACCATTGTGTTTTTTTGTTTTTTTTTCTCACTCTGTGATAACTTTCCATCTCTCTTTTTCTCTCTCTTCCTTCTTTCAATCTTCCAGTAACCGGGCCTTTATCAGAGTCACAGATAGCCTACATGTCACGGGAGACCCTGCAGGTAGCGTATACAGTATATTCATTGTTTTATTTTTAAACAGGAGAGAGGGAATAGAGGCATATTTTGGTAGATTAGTCCTCTGCTTAGCTGCTTGAATTTCTCTTTGTGTAAAATGATGACAATACAGACATCAAAATTATTATCACCATCATGACCTAAACTGTTTATTGACTTCATGCTAACACTTTAGCTTTTACTGTGGTGCGTGAGAGTTGCCTACTTGCTGTGCATCAATCAAATCAGAAAACTACCATATCCAAATTGTGTTCCACATATGCATTTTAAAATGGAAATTGTATCCATTCAATTTGAAAACTTATTTGGAAGTAAACTGGAAAAATTAAACTGGAATTCTTCCCCAAACCACCACAGCTGCACACATTTAAAGCGTGATCATTGTACAGTTAGCCAGTCTTCTAACAGAGACACAGATCATATATCTGTGCTGCTCCCAAGCATTTAATTTTTATTCAACCAACAGTCGGTTCTAGTGGAAAAATATCTAAATATTGCTATTTAGAAATATTTTAAATATATGTTCTATTCTGGTTTTCAGTGCCCTTTTGTTATTTTGATCACATGACAGTTTCCTTTTCCCTGCAAGAACAGCCAATAACACCAGCTGCTGTGTTCTTCTGTTTACAGGGTTTATACTATCTACACAATAAAGGCAAAATGCACAGAGACATCAAGGTGAGTTTGGAGAAAACTGTGTGGAATACACGTGTCCGCTACACTTTCTAATCTAAAGGCCTTTCTGTGTCACATGTCAATTGTAAAATTAAATTCACTGTACGTGAATTCCTGTGGGAAGTGTGGATAGAATATTGCTGTGTTGGTAATTCTGGTAATCATTATGATTAATGATAGGTAAAATAATGCTAAATAAATGATAATTCGTCAAACTCAGTAAGAGAGTAGCAGCACATGCATTTAGTGATGTTGAAAATAAATGAAAATCGATCTCCAAATTATTGTGGAGACACAGCTGAGGGTGTTTGTGACGGGGGAAAGGATTATTGATTCATACCTGCAGGCTACATTGATCCATGACAAACCATTTTGCAAACCACTTCTCAAGTTCATCTGAATTGGCCTGAAATGTGATTACTTGTGTTGGATCCTGATGTGTGGCATGTTTGTCTCTGACAGGGAGCCAACATCCTCCTGACAGACAACGGCTATGTTAAACTAGGTGAGAGGAACACGCAAGGCTTCTGCAGTTACCTTCCTCTTCAAAAGACTAAAACTGAATGATTGACTCTGTTTTCTTCTTTCTCTCCTCCATGTCTTCACTTGTTCTCCCTTCATATAATAATTTCTGTTCTGACTCTCCAACATATTTATTTATTTATTTATTTATTTATCCATTATCCATTATCGTTCCTTCTCTTTTACCCTTCATTTGTTCTCCCTTTTTAATTATTCAACTCCTCTCTGTTATTCTCACTCTTCCTCGTTCCCTTACTCCTTTTTGTCTCTTCTCTCCTTTCTCTGTAGCTGACTTTGGTGTATCGGCCCAGATCACAGCAACTCTAGCCAAGAGAAAGTCGTTCATTGGAACTCCATACTGGTAAGTTGTGCATGTTTTTCTCTTGTCAGTTAGCTTCGTACTGCTTATGGAATCAGACTATTCACCCTTTTACAAAACCTTAACAAACCAGGAAACAGTCATGGAAAAGTCACAATTTAACATCAGGGTCATAATGGGGCCCTTGTGTGCTGCAGCTGCTGCAGCCAGAGAGAAATACTGTAAACAATTCAAATTCTGTTCTTGTCTGTAGCTGTCTAATTGACCTGATTTTAGTATTTGATAAAAATGATAAAAAATTTACTCCCATTCTCTCCCTCTTTTCTTGCCTTTATGCAATCCTTCTGTCTTCCCTCCTTTTCTTTCTCTGGCCATCTCTCTCTCTGTCTCTCTACCTCCATAGGATGGCTCCAGAGGTAGCAGCAGTAGAGAGGAAAGGAGGTTACAACCAGCTGTGTGATATCTGGGCTGTGGGCATTACTGCAATAGAGCTGGCTGAATTACAGCCACCCATGTTTGATCTGCACCCCATGAGGTAGAGTGGACCTGCAGTGGATGTGGAACAATGTTAGAAAGAAAAAGAAAGGGCTGTGTTTATGTGTGAGAATTAAATTCTTACCTCACATTATGAGGTAAGAAATTAATTCCCTGGAGTGGGCGGCACCTCTGTTTTGATCTTGTCATTATAACTGATTGGTTTGAGGCTCTTTCACCACTATATAACTGTACTCTTCTGGAAGGACGTGAGTTTTGATTTTTGCCTCTGTTTTTCCACAGGGCTCTCTTCTTAATGACCAAGAGTAATTTCCAGCCTCCTAAGTTGAAAGATAAAGTCAAGTGGTAAGAGAGCACCCCGCCCACGATGTCTTTGTCCTTCTCACTTGTCTTTCTTTGCCTTATTCAGCCACTGAGATACATTTACTCTAGATCCAACACCCTATATTTGAGATCACCCAGTTTTTTCAACTATTTGCCTGGCAAAGGACAAAAGATTAACACTTTCCCTTTTTTTCTCTCTTTCTCTCTCTGCTGGATGACAGGACAAATAATTTTCACCATTTTGTCAAACTAGCCCTGACCAAGAACCCAAAGAAGAGGCCCACAGCTGAGAAATTGCTGCAGGTGAGCACTAAAACAACATACAGTTCTTTAAAACAAACTGATTGGATGATCTTACTCTAAGTAGGGTTACACATCCCAGCTATACTGTTATTTATGGATACCCAAAGCCGATCAGTGCATTTCCACAATAAAGCTTACCTTGGAGTTAAAGGCAGGTGTGGAAAAAATGTTGTATGAATACTTTCAAAAATGTTAATAGATTATATTTATCACTTAACAAATCTAAAAAATTAGTGAACAGAAGAAAAATCTAAATCAAATCAATATTTGGTGTGACAACCCTTTGGCTTCAAAACAGCATCAGTTCTTCTAGGTAGACTAGAAAAGGAAAGTCAGAGAGTTTGTAGGCATATCCTCAAACGGTGGTGCAGAAAAATGGCAGCAGGTCAAATTTTGAAATATTTGGCTTTAGCAGGAAGCAGTTTGTTTGCCAAAGGGCTGGCTTGGGGATTTAGTCAAAATGAATGGTCTCCTCAATGCTGAGAAGTATAGCCAGATACTTATTTATCATGCAATGCCATCGGGGTTATTATGATCTTATTGCCCCCAAACTTATTCGGCCACATAACAACAACCCTAAAATATAAAGCGAAAGTCATTAACTGTCTTTAGCATTAAGAAGAACAAGGAGTCCTGGAAGTGATGGTGTCGCCCCGACAGAGCCCTGATCTCAACATCATTGTGTGTGTCTGGGATTACATGAAGAGGGAGAAAAAACTGAGGCTGCCTAAATCCACACAAGCACTGTGGGTAGTTCTCCTAGATGTTTGGGCCAAATTACCTTCCGAGTTCCTTCAAAAACTATGTGCATATGTACCTAGAATTGATTTTGACGGCAAAGGGTGGTCAACAAATATTGATTTGATTTCAATTATTTCTCTTTTCTCTCTTCATTCAATTTATATTTATCAATTAACAAAATGCTGTTTATTAATGTTTGTAGTCCATACAGGGTGTATGCTTCCACATATACTGGACTAACAACCAGAGAACAATGCAAATAGCAGAAGCCAGGCATAAATCCACTTGCTGCTCTGTACTCGTATTGATACACAAATTGTCGGCTGTTACATTCATTGTCACTAGTACCACAGCAATTTGTCACTGATTAATAAGCTTGTGAAAAGTTAAAATAAATAAAAATAATCTACTGTATGACAGCTTTGATAAAGTAATTTTAGTTATTTGTCAAGCAAAACACCTAACATCTGTCCAGGCTCCTCACACTTGAACACTTGAATACCTATGGGTTATTTAAGTATTGGTCAGACGTATTTAAATTCAGCCATTTATTCAAGCAATTTTAATCCATCCTTCTTATTGGCTCCCTCTCTTGTCTGTCTTCCAGCACCCTTTTGTGTCCCAGCCTCTTAGCAGGACGCTGGCAATAGAGCTGCTGGACAAAGCCAACAACCCCGACCACAGCACCTACAATGACTTCGATGATGATGATCCTGAACCAGAGGTAACCTTTGACCTTCTCAGGATTTGCTTCCAAAATTAAAGTGTCATCAAGCTTGTAGACAGGTCAACAGAGTAGTGATTATGTTTTGCTGGGTCTCGCTTCTTTTCCTTCCCTTCAAATTGTTCCTTTCTCTCTCATTAAATTCCTTCTTAATCAACCACCATTCACGCTTTCGCCTCAACCCTCAGTCCCTCTTTTCCCCGGCACATGTGACTCATCTGCTCTTTGTCCTTCTCCTCCTCCCTCTTTCTTTTCCTTGGCTTCTTGGGGCTCTTCTCCTTTCACTGCTTTTCCCCCTCTTTGTCTCTCATTTTCCTCTCCTCGGGTTTTATCTTCTCTTTCCTTCTGCTCGGCTTCTTCCTCTTTCCTCTTCTTCTCTTCCTCTTTGTAGCACTTCTCCTTTCTCTCTACCTTTCTCATCTTCTTTCTCCTCCCTTCCTTTTTTTTTCTCTCCTGTCTTCTTGTCTCCATCCCCCATCCTCTACCTCCTCCTCAGTTTAAGTACAGGGGTCATTTCCTACCCATAAGTCCCGGTGCTCGACGTGCACCCCGTTTTGCAGCTCGTAGGAAGGTACCAGTGTGGACTGTGGTGTCTGCAGTGACAGCATTCTAACTCAAACCGTACTGTCAGTTGTTTCTTCACTTGGGGGGCGACCACAGAACTGAATGAATAGAAACTGGATTTCCATTCAGTTCAGTGTCTGCTGGTGCTGTCATGGAAACTGGCATTGGCGTGTGATTTTCAGTTGGTTGATAGATTATATGGCAGCTCTAGAAATAGCTAAACATGCCAGTGAGCACTTGTCCATAACATTAATGCTTTCCTGTTGATATGCACATCAGCTGGTATAGTTATTTTTTTATATAATTACAATATTACAATTATACGACAGTATAATCACAGTTTTAGTTGACTTTTATATTAGAAAATAATGGCATTTAATTGACCTAGACATTTAGATATTTTGGCCTGATGGAGAACACACTGCCATTGATTTTAGTATAGCTGTAGTTGTGTTGTTTTGTTGTTAGTAGTATTCAGTTTGGGAAAGACTCACAGACATGATATCACTCTCATGTCCGTGCGGTAAATATGAAGCCATGCGGCTTAGGTTAGCAAAACAACTGGAAATGAAAAAAAAAGGTTACTAATGAACACATTATATCTATTTACTTTTTTAAGTTAATTGTGGTTCTAGGTGGGGGGTGGGTTATGTGCTGATTTTGTTATCTTTTGTATAAAGCCAGGCTTATCCTATGCTATCCTAACCGCCTGCTGGTCTGCCTCTCCGCAAGAACATAAATATATTTCCTAGTATGTCAAACTATTCCTTTAATTTCAACATAGCTGTAATGAAATTTGCAACTATACAGCAACACGCACTGACCACTCAATGCTCACTTCCATGACAGCATTATTGCCATCTTGGCTAAACCACAGCAGATCACTAAAAGTCATCAATGAGGATCAGCTCTTTTCATTCTAGTTCTGTGGGCAGCTGGCCGATTTAAAGAAATGTCTCAATTCATGAACATGGCTACCAAAGTGTGACATTCTCTCACTCCTTGTGTAATGCATCTAAACCGTGTCCAGGTCAAATGGTGTTTGCGAACAAATGTTTGACATTGTGGTTTGTTTTTGTCCACTGCAGTGCTAGCAAGAGAGGCAGGGTTTCTCACTTAATTAAAAACCTGGCTTTAATTTAAGGAACTTTTTTGTTTGAACATCAGTGGTACAGTAAAGGCTGCCCATCTGTTACTCCAAAAAACTAAATATAGACAGTAAGCACTGTTTTGCCCAGCTCTGATTAAAAGATCAAACTCTTTCCATTTGGCAGTTTGGAAACACAGGATACAGGATGCATTTTGAAAAGGCTGGCGAGTTATCAAATATGTCATTTTATGGAAGCCATCTTCATCCACTTTTGCCATTACAGTTACTAACTTTAAGTTGTGTGTTATGATAATGAACTTTATTATACCTTTTAAGAGATTGTTTGAAATTTGACAAATTTATTAGAGGGTCTCTGCTACAGTTGTGGCTTTGATAGATGCATTTTTGTTTGTGTTTCTCCAGTGCTTTACAAGCATGGTTTGAGGTTGCTGTGGTTTTAGCTGTTCTACAAGAGCAAGTTTACATCTTAAGATTAAATATTGACGGCATGAAGTCAAGTACAGTTTGGAAATACAGTTTCTCTTTACAAGCTGCTGTGGTTTAATTTGTGAATGACCAGTTGTACTGTATAAACAAAAGCAGAATGGTCATGAGTCAGTATTCTCATTCTGTTATTTCCAAAGGAAACCAGCAAATAGCATCACATACAATAGTTGACTCAATGTATTTTAATGGACAAGGTATTAACACAGCCTGGGCTAGAGTGCAGGCCAGTGGATAATGTGTGAGGCCAAGACTGCTGGGGTCAGCTGTTTGCCACCTATATTAAGATATGTGTGATCAAGGAACTGTATGGCAATCTGAGGCCCCATCCACACTACTGTGTTTTCGTCTTAAAACAGTGATCTTTTGCTACGTTTGCACCTCTCGTCTAAAACGGAAAAGTTTGAAAACACTGCTGACCCCGTTTTTAGGTGTAAAACTCCGGGTAGCGGAGGTAGCACGTGCAAAAACGGAGGACTTTAATAATGATGATGCAGACACTCGTGCTCGTCTCTATGATTGGGTATTATAATTCATGTAAAGCAGAAACACAATGCTAATGACAGTTTTTGACTTTGTATTTTTATTAAAATATTTTGTACCATGCAAATGACACTTACAGCCTATTCTGTTACTGTGTATGTCGCCATAATTACTTTGCGACAGTCTGTTTTCCGCCACCACAGCCGCTTTTAACTCCATGCCCAGTGAACGTGAACAACCACTAGATGTTTTCAGTCGTTTTAATGTAGACTGAGATCAACTCTGAAAACAGCTGGTGTAAAATGCTGGTGTATTTATAACGTATTAGTAGTAGAGTAGTGTAGGTGGGGCCTCAGTCTAAGAAAATCCTCTAGAATATCTTATACTTCCCAATGTATAGAGGAGATGTTACCATGAGGAGTGTTTCAGCACTAAAGCGAAACATCGAGATTGTTGCCAGGGAAGGTTTGTGTTTTCCGTCCACTGTGTTGCTATGTTTTGGTTGTCTTGTTGCAGAGTGCTGCTGCCTGTTTTGCTGTGTCATCAAATCCCTCCCACAGGAAATAGCAGAGGAATTGTTTTTTTTTCATCCGTTGTAATCTTCTCAAGTACTGTGTAAACTACTACACTGTGTATATTCTCTGAACAGCTATTTGACTGTGTGTATGTTTGTGTGTTTTTTTTCCTGATAGTCTCCGGTCTCTGTTCCTCATCGTATTCGTTCCACCAGCCGGAGCACAAGGGAGGGAAAGACGCTGTCAGAGATTAACTGTGAGTTCATACACAAGGTCAACACAAACAACAACATTTTTAGTCAGAAAACTTCAAAGACGTGACCGGCACTTTTTCCTCCCACCTTTTGTTTTCACCCCTTTTCTGTCTCTTACTTTTGTCTTTCTCAGTTGGTCAGGTGAAGTTTGATCCTCCATTGAGAAAGGAGACTGAACCCCATCATGAACCGGTGAGTTATTAGCTGTGGATGTTTGTGTGTGTGTGTGAGTGTGAGGGACAGTGTGCCTGTGAAATTGTCACTTCACCAGTACAAGCATGGCTGATCTTCACCTAATCAGGAAGCACCCTGACCAGCCCATGTTGTTGAGCCAAACATGAAGCCCATCCACATAGTTCACTCTGGTAGTTTCAAAATTCAGGCGTTTTAATTAGAGATGTCCCAATCTATACCAGCCATGGTTCAAAAATCTTGTAGGGAAGAAATCAGATTACTGACCAGCTGCATTCAAGCATGTTTATTTCTTCTTTGATTTATTTCCTACCTTAACCTGATTTTTCCAGTCACCTGGTTTCTTGCAAGCACGTAAACTTGAGATTGTGGATTAAACAGCTGAAATGAGTTTCCTTTGCAGTGTGTCTGGGCTCTATTTTAAGGACAGGGTGAGGAGCCTAGATGCCCAGTAGAACCACTTGAAAAGCTCCAGTTGAGGTGGCACAGGCATCTGATCATCATATCTCCTGGGTGCATTCTGAGCTGTCTGAATTAAAGGAGACCCTTAGATAGACCCAGAACATGCTGGAGAGATAATGTGAACTGTGCTGTACTGTGGCTAGGGAGAACAACAACGTCTGAGCTATCTTGCTTAGCCTGCTGCCTTCAAGACTCAGACCTGGATAAACAGCAGACAGTGACACTGACTGAAAGCCACACAGCAGGCTTCAACACAGAAACAAGAACGATGAACTGTGAAGCACTGCAAGTATTAGACTTCTTGCTATAGTGTGTCATTTACAAGTATGGATAGAAAGGTGTCTGCCTGGTTAGCTAGAATTCAACGAGCAGATGTTGTGTCCTTGCTTTTTGATAGTCTGAAAAGTTGGTTTAGTAGCTTGGTAAGTTGATTTTCTAGAAACTAAAGCTTGTTCTGTTGTTGCCCATCACTTTTAGAAAAGCTGAAAGAAGTTTTACTTGTGGACAAATGGGATGGTGCAGGGTTCATGCACAACCACAGCGTCTTGTTAAAGTCTTCCACTCCCTCACTCCCTCACAGATTTTCCTGTCTTTCCTTTTCACTTGCACTTTTTCCACGAACTCCCCTTTGTAATCCTCCTACCTTCAAGTCAGCTAAGAAAATCCTTTGCTCTCTGCCTCCGTGGACTTTGGGGTCTTTGCGTCATTCGTCTACTACATGCATCCTATTATGCTTCAATTTCTACCCTCTCCTTTAAAGTAATATAATAACATGGGATCTGTCTTTGTCTTGCTGACCAGTGTGGTTTTAGCTCTCATAGTAGGATTTTAAAATCAATAGATCATTACCACATTAATATTGTTGTAACACAATTCCCATCGCCAAATTGATTTAGTAGGAGGATTTCATGGCATCTTTGCTCAAAAGAGATGGCTGAATGGTTGGAGTAATCTTCAGCGTGTTTGACCTCTTGTGTAATACTAAACAAAAAACAAACACAACCATAGCGACACACTGGAACCTGTCTTAAGGTAACATGTGGTCTTAATTTAAAAAAAAAAATACTACCAAGTATACCACTGAAATAAGACAGAGGCTACTGAGTGTCTCATTTGTTCACTGAAGGAGGCTATACAAAGGTATCTATATTTTTAAAGCTTCACATAGCACCCATCACATATTAATGTCATTAACTAATGTCTCTCCTCCTCAGTTTAGCTGACTTCAAACCCCCATCAATATCAGTTTACTCCATCCATCCTTCCTTTACTCTCAACCCCCATCCATCCCCTCTTCTCTTCAGATTAATATTCGAGTATGTCCCTCTTTCTCTGTCTTGCTGATCCACGGACTTCAGAGCCCGTTTTTTGCCCTTAATCCATTTTTCATCCATCATCCTCTCTCTTGTATCTATGTCTCCATTCCTCCCTCCATCAGTCCAGGTTAATGTATTAACTGAGGTCTCTCTCGCTCTGTCTTGCTGACCAGTGTGATTCTGAGCCCTATCTGGACTGTGTTGAGGAGCACTACTATACCGCGAGATCTAATCTGGTAGTACTCTTTCTATCAGTCTCTCTCTCTTTCGGCCTCTCCCTCTGTCCAGATACATTGGCTTTGTTTTTATATTTTCGACCTGTCTTTATTTCGCTAACTTTATGTCGTCTCTTTTTATACCTCCATCTCACTCTCTCCATATTTCTCTCTCATTCCTCACTTGTTTCTGAAGGACAATTCCTTGTCCTTCCTGTGGCTCTCTCGCTTCCTGAGCAATTGTTGTCTCTTTAATTTTTTTTCATTTCCAGAGTACTGATTGTTGTGGCTGCTCCATGTCCAACATGTATTTTTGTTCACTTTCACAGTTTTGTTTCCATCTCTTATGCTCCATCCATCTGTTTCTGGCTTTTGCCTCACTGACTAGTGTTTGTAGTTGTCATGGTGAAAAGAGTCTGTAGTGATGTTTTTCTTTTTGTTGTTTTCAGACATACGTACAATACACGCTTTCACGCACACATTACAATCAGTCAAAAGAAATTGAACATCTTGGTTTTTGTGTTAAATATGAAGTTTGTGTGCGACAAATGCACACAGACGATGGTCAGAGGTCAGATTCACTTATAGAGCTGCACTTCTGAAGGCTGGTATGCCTTAACTCAAGGCCCCTTGGGTTTGAACACAGGCATTCCTACTCACAGAATTAATACTTTTTGAATTGAAATTTATAAACATACACACTCGACCTTTTAATGTTTGCTGTATTGTACCTGATATTTGTTTGACGTATCTCTCTCTACAGAATGTCTCTTTTCCATATACTACTGTTTAAATGTCCTCTAACCTCTTACGTCCTGTAGTCCTGACCAGAGCAGTGAGGCTCTTTTTGTGCGTGCGTGTGTGCGTGCGCCTGTATAATGTTCGTGTGTATCTGTTCCTTTGTAGTACGTGTGTTTCCCTCTGCACGCTTGTTGCATTAAGTCATTATCTTTCACAAATGTTTTTGTGACACAATGCTGCTTTCACATTGTGGCTTTACGTAATAGATGCCAAACCAAGTTTTCATTCACTTCCGTCAGAGAATGGTGTTAAACTCAGCCAGTGCTGCTCCTTGTCAGGTTGCACCTTAATGAACCTGCGGCTGGTTTGAAAGGTGCTGCAGGAATGTAAAAACTATATGAGTAATGAATCATAATTATCCATCACACACTGAAGAAGCTTTACTGAGTTGGCTTATCTGTCACACTATTGCTATATTGAATGTGTGCAGGTTTAGAAACAACACTTCACATTGAAGATTCATTGTTTAAACTGTCTAAATGGTTCCCCACCCCGGCGTCACAGCCCCGCACTAATACCAACTTTTAACTAAAACTAAGCATGGTGACTGCAGGTATCATGTCAAGCTGATATTTTTATTACTTCTTAAGCAGGAATTCCTGATAGTAGGACCCAGGAGTGCAGAAAAATCTTGTGTGAGGGGGAAAAAACCCAGACACTGCCACTTTTGTTACTTATCTGGCAGCTAAAATGTAAAAACTATGAAGAAGACAAGAGGGAATTCCTGTCCTGGCTAACATCTTCTTCTTCTTTTTTTTAGGCCACAATGTGAACTCAGCAAGAGTCAAATCTATACAGATACAGTCAGCCACAGGCTCACTGTGTGCATCTGTGTACGTCTCCGGTTATGAATTAGACTTGCGGTGAAATTGCTGTTTTATTGGGGACATTAATATTTATAGCAGGCTGTTTTAACTGCACCCACAGCCGCTACAGCAGTCCCCTGCAGTAATTTTGCAATTGAACAGAGTTTCAGTTGTTGTCACTTTTTCACTGTTGTGTGTATTGTGGCATTCAGCCAAGATCTTCAGGCCTGTTTCCTTTATTGGACAAATAAAATACAAAGCACCTTTTTTAAATGAGCCGGTTATGAAGGATTATATCACAGTAGGTAATGTAATTTGTTTGTCCTGTAGGACTTGCAGTTGGAGTACGGGCATGATTCAAGTCTACTGGGAGGAAACAAGTAAGTCTCTCGTTCACTATGCTTTTGTGTCACTTTCTCTCTTTCTTATTTTCTCTGGTCTTGCTTATTTCTTTCTCTTTCAAGCTGTATTTCTGATTATTTATTCATAATTGCAGCTTGAGGATGTTCTATAAGCTGTGTGTTTGTGTGAGCTTTTAAGTGTGTTTTGCAAGCAGGAAAGCACAGGTTCAGATCAGGGCTTTAGAATGTTCTCCATATTCTGGCAAGGACTAAAAAACCTGTCTCTCATTTATCTTAATCATGTTCTGTCGTTTATACTTGTCCAACAAACAGAAGTCTACTCAAATCTGTGGAGGAGGAGCTAAAGCAGAGGTAAGTCAGACCCTTCTGACATCCTGATTCATCCGGGGCCTCTTGATTTGCCGGTGTCCTAACCGCACCCACCCATCAGCCAATCATTGTTAATGGCAGTGCCAATCTTGGCCAGTCACACGCAACTAACGCTGTTGTAAATGACTCCAGGCTGTCACGGCTCTCAGCACTTTGGATTCTTGTGGGTGTTATTTTCCCTCTGCTGCTTGCTTCACGCTTTGATGTGATCAGGGAAAAGGCTGTGCTTCATAGGAGCTTCCTGCAGAGCATGGCTTGCACACACACACACACACGCACACTCTCACACTCTCACACTCTCATGTGTGCGTTCGCACACACACACTCTCTCACATGCACGCAGTTTTTTTCTTTATTTTTTTTTTTTTTAGCCAAAAGCTGCAGTGGGTGTCTTTAGCAGTTTTACTGGCAAGTACATGGAGAAATTATTTTTACTTTACCCAAAAAATTATGATCACCATTCTTGTGCTTTGCTCTTTTCTATGAGACAATCTGATGCGACAAATGTGTTTCACTGAATTGTTTGGTAAAACAAAGAAACAGAGTTTTCACATCTGCAGACTTATGGTACAAAGTTATCCTCTAAAAATTCCCTTTTAGACTTTAGAGGCTAAATTTGACTGTTTGCTTCCCTGCGAAATGTTTACTGTGTAAAAGCCAGGTCTGCTGAATCAATGTTTTACATATATTATCTAGATAATGTTAAAGTTAAAAGTGTTGTATAGCTACACACTTAAAATGTAGTTTCTTTAGTTTGAGTTGCTCCTAGTTTTTATCCCCATGGTCTTCTTTGGTAGACAGAGGTCGTAGATCATCATTACATCTCCTGTTTGAGACAATGTGGGACAGTCAGTCAGGAGTTCACAAGGCTGGATACAGTTTCTGGTTTGTTTTTAGTGCCCCTGAGATTGATGTTACTGTCACAACAGTCACCTCAAAAGTAGAGGAAAGTGTCTTTTTTAACTTAGCCACAACATACAGGTGTTCTCATGAGGTAAATCCAACCCCTCTAGTATTCCCAAGGAGGATAAAACTACTAAATTAATTTCAGAGGCTTTTAGACCTTACTGGGTCTTAGATTACTGTATCTAAATACAAGAAAATTATTTTAATTATTAATTATTAGTATGTGGCACGGGATTGAAGATTCTTTTAGAAATGTAACTACCTTGGAAAGTTATCGATTAGGCAAAGATTCAGGAAAGGCTTTGCTATTACTGTAAATTCTCAAATAAATTGTTTGCCATAATTAACTAAATGTTAATTAATTGTTGTCATAATTGTTTGCCATAAATACCGGCTTAGTTTCCAAAAATAGCTGGGCTGTGGCTGGCACAAACAAATAAAATGCTGGTTGATAATAAAGACCCAGTTAGAAACCTTCAAGAAGGAGCAAAATTACCTGTTATTTATATCTCATTGTCACGTTTCTCTTTAACAGAGGTACTGCTTTTATTAACTAATTAATTAAAGCTTTTACTTTGCTGTTGTTCTAATCAGTTATCAGTTATCAATGAAACTCCACACTTCCTGCATAGATGTTTCGCATTAAAAACCTTCCAGTTGCTCAAAAGGCAAGACTCCTTCCTGGTAGATTTTTACTGTGAAACATCAGTAGCAGGTGTTGAGTTCATAGACTAAAGCTAGTTAGTTTACTGTCAACTAGGCCGTTGCTGACGGCAAGTTAAAAGCGCCTGCAGCAGGGTGGTGAGTATGATGTGACTCTGTTGTACTGGTATACTTAAGGCTGTGGGAATACATTTTTAAGTCACCTGAACCTGGAGGAAGTGCTGAGTTTGGATTGATGCAAGCAACAGCAACAACAGATTAAGACAATAGAAAATTAGAAAACAGGGAGGCGTCTTACTAAAGCATGATTATATATACTCCCAACTTAGAAAACAAGGTTGTCTAATCTAATTTAAGCTTTCAAATAATGAGATAAATAATTATTTGAGAATTTACAGAATATAAATTATGGTAAAGTTGCTGTGAATTTGCTGATTAGAGGTTACGTTTACTGTGGTGTGTGTGTAGATCTGTAAGGACTGTTGTTTCATGTTGTGGAAGTAATCAGCAGCACTTCGTGGCTTTTGCCTGGATGTACGGGTGTGTAGGAATGATCGTAAATCCATCGATTTATTGATCGTGTTGGGGGATCTTTTTTGTTTAGATCTGTTCAGTCCTTTCAGATCTGCCCAGGGTTCAAGACGTAGTTAGGTAGACGTAGGTTAGACGTAGTTTGTGGACCAAGCTTCACTCAGCTC
>JAPMOB010139996.1:0-22650 GCA_029875015.1 Lepomis gibbosus | reverse complement strand
TCTTTCTTTCTTTCTTTCTTTCTTTCTTTCTTTCTTTCTTTCTTTCTTTCTTTCTTTCTTTCTTTCTTTCTTTCTTTCCAAAGCGGCATCTGTTGAAAAGAGGCCTTTAAGCTTTTGGGGGTTTGTGGGTCCACGTTTGTTAATTGTGTGTTTACAGTGGCCCCTATATCCTGCCATCAAGCCTGAAAAGGGCCATTTTAGTGAAAGAGCTTGAAACAATTATAATGTCAATGAAGTGCCTGGAAATTCTACCTGTTTCAGAGCACAAATCATTTGACTTGAAGCATGTTTTGACATTACTTGTACTTAGTAAGGTTTGGAATGGAGGCCCATTGGTCAGTGTAGATTTTCAGCCAGGACCAGACCCCAAGACCAATATTTTCTTATACTTCATGTATACTTTCATATTCCTACCTGTATTGCCAATGCACCCACAAACATCCAAAAATACATTATATAAGTAAAACATTTCCCATTTCTTTATGAAGCAGACACCGGCTAGAATCGGTGTATGTGAAATTTTACACCTCTAAGAAGAAAAACATTTTCATCTGGAGGGACGCAATGTTTTTATCTTGAGGATAAGATTTGAGGAACATGCAGGGTCATAGCCTTCTTGCTTTCTAAAACAGTAGTATTTGACCTTGGTCACTCTCCCTCCCACAGACAGATGGGCCAGGCTCGTTGAAAAACTGCCCATTACCTCAGGACAATGAAAAATTCAGTACTCTCTGTATGCAAAGTATTCAGTAGTCAGAAGTAGAAGGCAAAGACAACAAAAAGTAGAGAATCAATAACAAAAATGTATTAAAAAGTAGTATGAAACTGGATCATTGTTATGAGATAGTGACTGATAGATTACCTCAAATTACATTTCCATTTGGAGAAACATTAATAAATTAAACATTCTGCTTGGGTTGTGGCTTTTCTTTTTGTTTCTCTCCCACTGTCTTTCTTACATGCATGCACATGCTGAACCGTAGCCAGGGATCCAAGGTGCAGGGTGGATGTGAAAGGCTTTGTGTTTTGTGAACAGCACAGCAGCACCTCACATGACTATCCAGTGGACTCACATAGGGAGGACAGGGCAAAGAAAGTGGAAGATGAGAAGAGACAATGGGCGGGGTAAAAGAAGAAGGCTGTGTGGGAGATGGGAGAATAAAGTGGTGGGAAAAAAGATTCAGAGAAAATAACCTGAGTAGGTTTAACTACTGGAAGAAAAAGAGGGTACATGCAGGAAGAGGCAGGGAAGGCCCAAAGAAAGATTGATAGGACAAAGAAATAAAGGGGAGAGAGAGGGTGGCATCAAGTGAGACGCAAAGTAAGTGATTATTAGGGAGCAGGATGGAGTAAGTGATGGGAGGGAGGGGGACAGAGTGAGCGAGAGGGTGGAAAAGGCCAGTGGCCTCTGCTCTGTCCCCTCTGTGTGCTGCTAAACTGCCCACCAGTTCCCCGCAGCTCTGTCACTTCTTGTTTGTTAATCTCCCTTTCTTCTCCCCCTCCTACTCTTCCTCGCTCCCTTTCTCTCAAATCGGTCAATTGTTAATGTGACCCCTTTAAACCCCACCGTCCCTCTCTTGCAGCATTGTCAACACATTATCAGTGTGTACAAGAGAGACATTTAGAAAGGGAAGTGCTTGATGAAAGATGGCTTTGCTTGTTTGAAAGAATTTGCCAATGTTATTTTTTGTACTTGTGCAGATGAAAAGCCGCGGAAACAGCATGTTATGAAGCTACGCTAGTGCATTCTTGTTTTTAATGTTTCTGTTAAGATGAGGAAGGACTTTACACAAGACATATTGTAATACTGTACACACCTCCTTATTGATGAAAGAAAGGCAAACGAAATGGTACTGTACTACCAATGACAGTTGTGTGTTAGAAAACCACCAACTCACCTCAGAGAGCTTCTTAAATTGTTGGTGCATACTTCACAAGCAACATGAATGAGCGCAAACACCTCATCCACTGAACAGCAAAATGCTGCTTGATTATAATACAAAGGCGAAAAATCAAAGCATTTGAACATAATTGACAAGCTACAGTATTTCATTTTTCAAAGAGCCGTAGCACTTTTTCTTTCTTTGAGGCACGGAAGTTGATGTCACTTCAAGTTACCTTTTGTGAATACAGATGATGATCATGAACATCAAACAATAGTGCAGCACATTGATAACAAAATACACAAAATACAAGTGACAGTGAAATAAATACTAAATAAACAAGAGAGAAAGAAGTGAAGCACATATGCATGCATGATATGCACATGCAGCATTTTGTCTTTGATTTATTAGTATAATTTAAAAATCAGACCAGCAAAGGACCTTTCCTTTATTTCTTAGGGCACCGCCCCTTCATTAGAATATGTATTTTTAAAAATTTATAGATCTTTAAGTAATTGTACTTCAGTTCTTATACTTCCAGTATAACTTCTTTAGGATTAACACTAACTCAAAAAGATCAAAGATGACATTAAAGCTGAGCTTTGTTTCATAATACAGTAGAACTGTTATCCAGCAGACATTAAAGCTGCCGTACCAAAAGCTGTTGCTGGGATTTATCAATTAAGAATAGAGGGTGAAAAGACAGACAAATAAGAACACTGGAAAATATCACAGTTTTAGATGATTTGAAAGTGGCCACACTGCCACACCAGTACTGTCGCATATAAAGAAGCTATGAAGCTATAAAGGCTTAGCTATGGCTAGACTACTGTGTGTCTATAAGCCCTTTTGATTTAGATAAGCGGGACCCACAGTTATGACATCAGTCACACATTTCAACAAGAAAAAATAAAATCCATGAGAAGTGGCCAGTAGTTGGAGATTCCCAGTGTGCCTCTAATGTCAGCTTTGTGTAATTTTTACCATGCAAAACACATCTATTTCTGCAAGAGCAAGATACTAAAAAAAGTTTCTCAGTTACTTCTGCTTTACTCACTTCCAGTATGAGTTCATATCTTCAGGGAGCAGATTACTGTAAAAAAAATTACTGTAAAAAGTAATTGGTTCATACATTCTGAGTGTGCCCTTTTACACATACTGTCTGTGTGTTTGTTTATTCCCATTCATCGTGAAATGAAAAAACTTGAGAATAAGAGGTTGAAAGAGGAGTGGGAGAGCAGATTCTGTATCTGCTAGTAGTTTATTTCAGAGAGGAAGGACTATCTCCGCTTGCAGCTGTTAAGCATCTGGTCTCAATGATCATGCTGGAATGAATGAAAATCTTAAAAGCCATGAAGGAAAGACACTTCCGTGATCCTTTTTCCCCCTCAAGTGACAAACAGGTGCCCTTTTGAAATAGGATAAGTAGGGAATACAACCACTTCGTTCTAGTTTTTAGGAGCTGTATCAGTTGTAAGAGTACAAAAACATTTGCTGTGAGTGAACACGTTTCATAGTGTCAGGTGTTCAAGCTCAAAAATAGTTTTTGTTTTCTATATGTTGCATGTTTTTATTTCTCAAATGTATTCATATTTCTTAGTGTATTCAATTTCTGTGTTACAATAGTAAGTTATATTTAGTTTTACCTCAGCCACCTCATGTGTAATAGATTTATCGCGAGTATACATGTACAGAGTTGATGATGGCTGACCCTGCCAGCATACACCAGCACAGCAGAGAGTACAGAGTGATGATATTAAACCTCTCCCCCATCGGAACATCTGAACCTACAGGTGGATGCTGATGTGGAGGCAGAAGCAGCGGCAAAATCGCAGTAGTAAAAACACACAAAGTACAGCATTAGACCATCATAACACATTTGCCAAAGAACTCGATCAGAGCCAGTCAGAACAAAGCCAAAACACTGGCTTACAGTAAACATGGAAAGTAGTACAAGCTTGCTCGTAAAATGCTACGTGAACAGCAGTAGAAGCATATGTTCGCAGTATCACAGCAGTGTTTGCAAATAAGCAATGCATCAGAACAAAGTGATCACCTTATTGCAAAGGTTGTGTTAGTCATATGGGTATCTAGCCCAGTATATTAAAGCAGCCCACTTTGAAAAGTCTGCATGAACTAGCGTGCAGGCTTTTCTTTTTTGAGTATATTTAAATATGATACACCTCATTGCTCTTTCTGACATTTGACAGAACATTTATTTCTTAATCTTATTATAACATAACAGATAATGAAACCTGTGTTACTCCAAATACTTGCAGATATTTTTCTTTTTAGCAGCTATTCTTTATTCTGAACACCCTCTAGCAGCAGTCCATACATATTTATAACGCAATCCCAGACTCTGTTAGTGCTCTTTCCTCAGAAAAAAATGTATTATCGATGATTCATGACTGTGATTTCAACTTGTTTTTCCTGTCTCTCTCTCCCAACTAAACTTTCTCTTATTTTCTCATTTTGCCTGTTTCATAGGAAATATATTGGACAGTATGCTGCTAAGAGCATCCAGTAAGGAGGCAGTGGAGAATGGGAAAGAGACTAGTGGCAGCACAGCTCCTTCATCCTCCCAAAGACTACTGTGGTGTCACTGTTACCACCACTGCCCCGAAGATTCAACCAATAATACATGCAGGTACTGTAAGGAGTGGAGAAAGACAAAAACAACAAATGTAACACACAAATTAAAAAAATTCACTTCCACACATACACAAACAGACATTCACACATACAATATTACATTGCCACCATTTATCTGGACATAAGTGGATTCTGAAATAATTACGGCTATAAAGGTTTGACAGGGATTTGAACACAGGTAGTACATGCACCTGTGATCATGCATGTGTTGATGATGATATGTTTTTCATAACATTATGCTAGTAGTTGCTTTACTTATTGTAGCTAACCCTGTTTTGCAGGACGGATGGCTACTGTTTTACCATGGTGGAGGAGGAGGGAGGGGTACCTGTCCAGACTGCAGGTTGCCTGGGGCTGGTTGGATCAGAATTTCAGTGTAGGGTGAGTACATGACTGTAACATTACAATACACATAACTTCTCCCTGTTGCAACCATTTCCTTTGCTATCTCAGATCTTTATAAGATTTAAATTTTTAAAGACATAATAAATATGGAAATAATTACAAGAGGGGGGTGAATAAACATTTTTAAAAAATTCTAACCTAACTCAATACTGTATACGCTATTTGCGAGTCCCTTTTTATGACTTATTTGTAATAAAATAAAATTTAGAGCTGTAGCTAACAATTATTTTCATTGCTGATTAATCTCTTTATTATTTTTTTTTGATTTATACAATTTCCCAGAGAGCAAGGTTCAAATTCCTATTTTGTCTGATTAACCACTAATCATTTCCAACCCAAGGATATTCAGTATACCATGACACAAAAAAGAGAAAAAACACGATTAATCAGTATTCGAATTGTTGAATATCCCGATTGACTAATCAGTTAATTATTTTAGCACTAACTTAATCAACAATATCTTCCAGGACACAGGGAACTCGCGTCAAAGGAGATCACTAGAATGCTGTACAGACCAGGATTACTGTAATAAAAACCTGCATCCTACACTGCCACCGCTCAAGCCACCTCGTAAGTTCATCCATCTACTCGTATCACTCCACAACTCTTTCTGGCACATGAAACTCAAGAAAGATTTTTTTAAGGGCCACTTGTGACAGTGAAAGGTGATGGACAGGGCCGAGAACTGTAACTGATGGTGTAACAGCACACAGGTATCAGAGATAGAGATATCCTGACACCGTCAGGGAGTCAAAAACTGCTAAAGAGGGGGAGACGGTGGAGGGTACTGTCAAACTGTCCTGCAGCTCACTAAAGCTGCTGGGTGTCGAGATAATACTGAGGTCTCTACTGTGTACAACACTATACTCCATGTGTGACTGTGAGAGTCTTTTTGTGTATTTGAGAGACAGTAAGCCTAGATTCCCAGGGAAATCACAAGCCACAGCAGACACCGAGGGCAGAGTCATCAATCTGAAACTCTATCATAGTGGATCAGGAAGAGAATTCATTGACTAGGCTGAGGGCTTCCTCTTGCTGTAGAGTGGAGCCTTGGGGGAAAAGGGTGTGTGCCAGAAGTAAATGAAAAATTGATGAGTGAAATATGATTTGTACTTGATTTACTGTACACACGTTCTTTCAAGTTACTTGTAAGGATGACTGATTTCTTGGTATAGTTTTTTTTCTTTTTCCTCCCCATGGTTTAGGGATATCAGAGGTTTTCATTTGTTTTGTTACAGCTTAAGTTTCTTGAGCAAAAAATGGTTCCAAGCACTTTTGTCGAGTTGTTGGACATTCATCCTATTATCACTGACAAAAAGAATGGACGCAAATTCTTTCTGAAATTTTTTGTGTCCCTTTGTAACTTTAACTTACCTTTGTTCTCTCACCTCTTCGCCTTCCCCTCTATAGTCTACGTAGATGGAAAGATCCACCACATGGCCTTGTTGATCTCAGTCACTGTGTGCAGCATTATACTGGCTGCCATTATTGTCTTCTGCTACTTCAGGTACATTACATGTGAAACACACACACACACAAATCCAAATTCATTCACCCGTACTGTTTACTCCCAATAAAGATCCTAACATTGTAACACACATTCAGTGCATATTTGTATTCCCTTGGTGATTGACAGGTACAAGCGTCAGGAGTCTCGTCCTCGGTACAGTATTGGTCTGGAGCAGGATGAGACCTACATTCCCCCTGGAGAATCGCTGAAGGATCTGATTGAGCAGTCACAAAGCTCAGGCTCAGGCTCAGGGCTCCCTCTATTGGTGAGACACTGATATTGCAATTCAACACCTTTCAGATTAGAAAGATGCTCCAAGGATGCCTTAAATACACATCCGACCCCATGGTGTCCTACTTGAACATATTTTTTCTCATGTATTTCCATATAGGAAGTTTATAGGGAGTTCATACTATAAGATTTTATGCATGTTCTACATGAGCTCCTATGTCCTTTCTAAGGGTCACTAAACCTTAGTTTGGGGGTTCTCAAAAGAGCCAAATCTGCTGAAACACAATGCAAAACACATCAACCCCCTAACCCAAACCTTTTTCCATCTTTTGCTCCTCCTCAGGTTCAGAGAACGATAGCCAAGCAGATTCAGATGGTGAAGCAGATAGGCAAGGGGAGGTATGGAGAGGTGTGGATGGGCAGGTGGAGGGGAGAAAAAGTGGCCGTTAAAGTCTTCTTCACCACTGAGGAGGCCAGTTGGTTCAGAGAGACTGAGATTTACCAGACCGTCCTAATGAGACATGAGAACATACTGGGTAAGTATGGTTTCTGTCTTTAGTGAGTGTCTCTGCTTGTCTCTCATGTGTTACTTCTTCCTGAAGTAACATACTTCATCCTGATTTCTTGTCTCTCTTTCTAATGTTTTGTCTGAACCTCTCTGTCAGGCCTGCTGTTGTCTGTCTTTCAAATTTCCTCTCGTGTTTAAAATTATCCAAGTATACTCTTTGTGCCCATTGCAACTAACAAAGTGCCCCACGGGGATTTGACAGATGATAAATTAGTCTTTCTATTATAATAGCATCCTAAATTATCGACTAACAGATGGATGCATTGGTTTTGAATGGATATATGGTATGATTTTCATGTCTGAGTTTTATAGCACAAAGTAAGACAATAACAACACACCATAGTTGGAGTTGGACTGTGTTCATTCTTAACTATTCTGCACCACACTTGTCTGAGTGCCAAAACAGATCAATTATTGCCAAGAGGCCACACACAACAACAAATTATAAAGTAGACAACAACAGACTGCAAACCAAAGCTTGCATAATTAAACACCACAAGATGCATAGTAATTAAGTGGTGGGGCAAAAGTTCACTTGCCAGTAAACTAGAAGACAGACTATTTGTTGCAATGCATAATGCTGCTTTCCACAGCCGATCATATGTTTGGTTTATAACATTAGGACCTGTAATCTTGACGTTGTCAAATCCACCAAAACAGGCAATTGCCAAGGTTAACACGTTAAACAAGATGAATCAATGCTACAGTACAGTTTCCTAAAACCTTAAAATGACCCATACTTGTACTGATTATTTTAACAAGAAAGTTTCAAAACTAATTTCCCTCAGATATAGTGAATGAACCCAACAACGATAAATTAAAAAAATACCTTCCTGCACAGCATGTAAGTTTAAAAAAAGAAAAATAAATAAAACCGATCTGTTCTGCTTTGCTTCTACGACTGAGCCACATTGATTCATCTTCCCAGTTTAGTTTAGAAGCACACAATTGCAGACCCAATTAACAGTATATAGTGCCTGGCTTAATTATAGAGCTAAAGCCACAATATTTTGCTCAAATTCATCCAGTGTTGTGGATAGTTACACTGGAAAAAAAAACTGTTCCTTTACTTCACTGTTACTCCCTGCCTGTAAAACTCCTTCTCTCTTCCCTCCATTCCCTGCTCACTCTATTCACAGGTTTCATAGCTGCTGATATCAAAGGAACTGGCTCCTGGACCCAACTCTACCTGATCACTGACTACCACGAAAATGGCTCTTTGTATGACTACCTCAAATCAACCACTCTCGACAATAAAGCCATGCTGCGACTGGCTTACTCTTCCGTGTCTGGCCTTTGTCACCTCCACACTGAGATCTTTGGCACCCAGGGCAAACCTGCCATTGCCCACAGGGATCTGAAGAGCAAGAACATACTGGTGAAAAGAAACGGGACCTGCTGTATAGCTGACCTAGGACTGGCAGTCAAGTTTATCAGGCAAGTGTGTCAGGGACATGTGTTGATAAAATATTCCTCCTTAATTGTTGATTTGAATCCATGTTTTGCTGAATATAAACCCTGGTAGAGTGTTGGAGATGTTCATACATCAAATTATTTTGAATTCAGATTTGGTAACGTGCACAGCTAATAAATATTTCACTTAAAATTGTTATTTGATGACGTCTGATTCTGCAGTGACACCAATGAGGTAGACATCCCTCCCAACACTAGAGTTGGTACAAAACGCTACATGCCTCCAGAGGTTCTGGACGAGACTCTGAACAGAAGCCATTTTCAGTCGTACATCATGGCCGACATGTACAGCTTTGGGCTCATCCTCTGGGAGATTGCTCGCCGTTGTGTCTCCGGAGGTAAATACAGTAACTATACTTCTCATGTATTTATTTTTGAATGTATTAACACCTTCTAAAAGCCAGACAGCCATAAAATCCTTATCCTGTGTTTTTTTGATGGCTATGCAGAATGAATTTTAAAAACCTTTATTTATCAAACGACACATGAACAAAGTGTGTTTCTTCTGTAACTTATTTGTTGTAGGAATCCTTGAAGAGTACCAGTTGCCATACCATGAGCTAGTTCCGACAGACCCATCATATGAAGACATGCGAGAGGTGGTCTGCATCAAGAGACTGCGACCATCCTTTCCAAATCGATGGACCAGCGACGAGGTAAAATACATACATATTACACGTACACATGCACAAACGCACATGAATGAATGACCTTCCTAACATAAAGCTTTATCTCTTCAGTGTTTGAGACAGATGGGGAAACTGATGACAGAATGCTGGGCCCACAACCCAGCCTCCCGACTCACAGCCCTACGGGTCAAAAAGACACTTGCCAAGATGTCAGAATCACAGGACATCAAGCTGTGAGCGGGCACTGCCAGGTGTGTGTTCCCACACACAGAAAGGGCATCAACAGTCACACTGGCTCTGGTACAGGCCGCACAGTCCTTTGTCCTTGGAAGAGGAGGCAGGACAGGAAGCAAGATCGTCACATGGAGATCGAAGGTTCACAGACTTTTGAGTCCAGATGCCCAGAACTCTTCATACCAAGTCCCCCTCGAAAAATGTATTACAGGACTATGGTGGTTAACTAAAGCTTAATTAAACACAATTAGGCCCTGTGTGGCCCCTGTTCTGTCCATCAGAGAATAGGAGACATTTTAATTTCAGACTAGTGTGAGGACTCTAAAACCAGGTTCCTGTCCCTGTTCAAATGCTCCAGAGGCCTTGGAGAAAGAGATTGAGTTTGACTTGGCACTGTAGCTGCAGAGATACGCAAGCAAGCTACTGACCAGTCAGTGGAATACCACATCACTGCTTTCTGTGAAAGCTACCCTACCTGCAGGTAAAGGTCCGATTGATAGAACGGAAAGGATGTGCTTTAACGCAATCTGTTATTGCAGCATGACACCTTTCAAAAACACTGTCACCCCACTACTGCCTTTATGTTGTAGTTGAATTGAACTTAATAGTCACTGTTAAATTGACTGCTTTTGGTTACAATGACTGACACTATGTGACAGAAAAAAAGTAAAAGTTGTTTACGCTGGTAACATTTGTAGACACTGAAGAAAAGGTACACCTGTACTTTTGAGTTTGGATGGGATATGAAAGTTGCAAACGCGCATTTTCCATGTAAGACTCAAACTCTTTAAGACTCTATGTGAAAAATAAAGTTTATATGTCCAAATAAATTCTGAATTGAGGCTGTACATGCCTCTGTGTTTCCTTGCCATCCAGTAAATAAAACCTGTGCAAGGAGAGGGGGCATTACAGTAATGGAGCGACTGAAGCAGAACGGTGCCATCCGTAGGCGCTCCACAGCAATTACAGGAAGGGAAGTCTGCCAAGGCAATCAGACACTGTTGTATACTAACTGTAGTGGTGACTTCTTGCTTGATGATGTAGTGATCTATTATAAATGTGTGGAATTGTGCCTGTGTTAGTTTAGGGGTAGCACAAGTTGTTTGTCATGGGAGACTGCTATCATTCACTAACTCCCAGTAATACTGAGTGCCACCCATAACTAGGCTGATGATGAATGTGTGTTTTAGGCAGCTGGACCAGAAGCCTTCACTGGAGATATAACAGTCAAACTCACAGTAGTATTGAAAAATCAACTGGTCCTAGAAAGCACCCAGGTTATTTCCAAACTACTGCACCACCAGAATTACCATGTGGACATCACATGGTCACTTATCCTGACCACCAGGCTGCCTCATACATGTGAATGAAAAGTACACGTTGAAGTGCCTCACCGTAACAAACCATTCGCAGCTTTCACACTGAAATCAAATGGCAAAAAACCCCCATCATCTGGCTTCTATCAGGCGAGCTTCTCCACTAATTCAAATTCTCACATAGTAGCAGCCAAGTACTGGGAAGCTTAAACAGCCTTACTGCCTCAGTATGAAATGGTTCTCAAGGTAAATCTGGACACCTTTCATCATCACAGTACGCAGACTGTAAGGTCTTCCACAGCAGTCTGCAGTCACAGCAGCGACAGTTGAAATTCCCCTCAAATGGCACGAATCACTTAATTTTTTAGCTTTTTTTAGTCCATTAGTAAAATCCTTGATAAACTTTCCTCCAGTTCAGCTTTTTTTGGGTCTCTGCCAATGAAAATAATGGGATGCTCTGCCACTGTGGCAGATTTGTTGTGTTTTAAATGCCCTTTCTTTCCTTTTGGGTGTTGTGCCTTATTTAATCTGTACCTACTGTAGTTGTCTGTGAGGGAAAGTGGTGTTTTTATTCAGTAAAAAGGTTGAACATTCCCCCCAATAAAGTGTTTCACTCATCCACATGGCTAATGCACAATTTGTGGTGACTGAATGAGGTGCATACTAATAACTCACTTGGCAGCTCCTCTTACTGTTAAGGCCTGCTCTCCATATTTTCTTTGTTTAAAAAAAACCCCAGCATGCCTCATTACAACCCACTGGTGCTGCTGAGCACACAGCATGTTAAACAGTGACACCACAAGGATTTTCTGTTTCAATTTCCTCCCCTTCAGGGTACTTTATCCAACTACTTATTGAGTCTGGAACCTGTAAATATGAATTTCACAGAATAAATAGTATAAAATTAAAGAATTGCAAAGCAAATGTGCAGTAAATATTCATGGTCTACTAGTTGCATTTGTGACCATTCCCCCCTGACAGTACAAGCTCAAGTAATCGTACAACATGTGAGAAATGTAGTTTGAGAAAAAAAACACCATATGCACTACACACTTTCAGCGTTGCTTATAAATATAATTTATTAATTGTCTTAAAAATTCTTTCTTACACTTTGTACAGAAAACAATTAGAGATAGAGAGGCAAGCATTCAGCAAGATTGAGCAAGATTCATGAAGCGTGCCAGAATTAGCTAAAATGGACCAACACTAACCCGCACTAATCAAATCAAATCACCCCTGATAGTAAATAAAAATGCACTTACAAGCACAGCTCTAGTTATAGACTTCTATCATGATAACCAATGCCAAGTTTGCATAGTAGACACTGCTTTTACAAAAAAGGAAAGGAACTTAAATAAAAACTTGAAACATACAAACTAGTATCTAACTGTACTGCTCTTTTTTATATTCTCAAAGTTGCCAAATATAGCTGACAGTACACAACTGTACATACCGTGGATAGAAAATATTTTTACATACTTTGATATCTTAACACTACTTTCTTCATTTTCACATCACGAAGGTTCACCTTCTGGAGACCTACATTTGCTCTCCTCATGAAAACTCCCTTTTTCAGTCTAACAAACAGTCTAGACTTGGAACATGGCTAGGATCAGATTTTGGGTGAACACAGTACGCAGAACACAGTAACTGGTAACTTTCATTTCTTCTCGATATTGTATTCTGCATTTTAAGTTCATGAGGGATGTTGGTGATGACATTGAAAGAGACACTGTGACCTTTGGGTTGATATTTTGTTCTGAAACAAACTGAATGGATGACTTGATGTTTTAGGCTTATCCTCAAAATTCACACAACTCTTCCCTTTTGATTTCCTCACATCTGACATCAGCAGTTACATTTTTGAAAAAAAAAAAGCATACAAAACATCCGCTCTGTCATTTAACCACACACCTTTTCTGAACTCTTTAATAAGGCCATCCAAAATGAAAACACACTTAATTTTGCGGCCCCCGTGTCCACTACCTCTGGTTTAACATCGATACAAGAGGTCAGATTTTCAACTACACAAAGAAAGAAAAATCTATGTGAAAAATCAATGTCTCAGGGTTTCCTCCTGTGTGGACAACAACAAGATGAAATATGTCATGAAGAGGTAAGGATCTGACCTTTAGTACAGGTGTTAACTCAGTCTTTGTATATCAGCCCACTTGGATTTCTTTACAATATCCTCTTCAATATCTCCTCTCCATAGAGGATGGTTAGTTTCATATGGCGTCTCTGCAGGGTTCAGAGCAGAAATATCTCCAGATTTTGAATAATTTACATGTATTTTCTTTGAACTAAATGTTCACGCTGTCACTAAAGCCACTACAAAAAAGGCTGCTTGACTTTCCTCAAAGCAGGCTTGTTGGAGTCGCCCCTTTTTTCATCAAACACTGTTGACCTGAGTCAATGCATACATTTGAAAGCCGGCCTTGGTTCTCAGTGTTGTTCTGCAAAACACAAGTATATTACACTTCATTTTACATAGGCCCTTCAGTTGGTATCTTGACTTTTAGCTCTAAATTGCAACTTTATCAACTACATACACCATCAGTTGGAATGTTAGTTGCTGACAGAACATTTAGACAAAAGGGTAACTAACTGATATGTTACAGATTTTGTCCCCCCTCCCACCTAAAACGTTAAAATGGAAACAAAAAAATAGTCATGTGAATGAAAAGAAAACAATAATGACCACTGAACAAAAATGTTATGCTAATACAAGGTCATTAGAATGAACATGATAATCATGTATTTACACGTAAATGCTGTTATTCTTCAAAAGCCACTGGATGGTGCTAGTGACCAGCAAAGTCATGGTGGTGATCACAAATGAAATCACATGTGGCCAGACGGCAGATAACACAACTGACATCCTGTGATGATGGGACACTGAAAATATTAAAAATATATATATATTTATATGTGTAGGCTATATATATTTTAGTAACTGAAAATATGATTGATAAAATCTGTATATTGGGTACATTTAACGGTAATGAATGATATCAGCTGTATTTAATTCACTAGCACATAATACTATGGTTCTGTGTATATTAATGTTATATTGTTGTTAGAACAATTGTATTTTCATTTCTAGTTCATCCCTTTTTGCTTCTTCTCTCTTTTCTTTGAGTTGGACCCTGTCCAGAAACAAGCCCCTAACAATCAATCAAAGAGAATCCTGGATCTGTGGTTAACCAAATGCATTAGCCATGGCTGGCATTCCACCATGGTGCATCACCAAACAACTCCTCTTTGGGGAGGAATACATCATCAGTATTACTGCAAATAGCATGTCAACACTTGATTTTAGTTTGGGATGCATTTGTAGCTGGAAGATTCAGCATTTCAATGGCTTGTGGTGAACCTCCAATGGATGCTGAAATGTTTATGCTGCTTGCTTATGGACACTCGTTTAAAACAAGCTTCTTAGTATAATGTACTGTACTATTTGCATTAGAATGAAAAGATGACAGTCTGCACCTTTGTCTCATTTATCTGTTTATCATAAGTGCAATCTTACATATACCTCAAAACAGACAATTTCTTAAGTCTGTCAAAACCGTACACTACTATAAATGGCAAACAAAAAAGTTTTTGCATGCATCCATCTGGAGTGTAAGTGTCTTTACGGCTGGCTTCTTAAAGAACATTAGAGTCATAAGTTAAAAACTAGAGGACATAAAGTTCAGGTGCCTTTGACTTCTACATTTCCTATGACCTGGATGATTTAAAGTCTTGATACATTTTAGAAGAAAACCATGACCGCGATACACAAAACCTAGCTTCTCAGCCAAAAAGGGAAACCTGTTGTCTTGGGCTCGTTTCTGGTCAGGATCCTTGATTGACAGTCACTGCGTAGCAAATTCTGTTAGCAGGAAATGATCCACACATATGGACAGCAGAATACATAGAGCGTTCCCTAGGAAACGATATAAAGACAACAAACTGTACTGGCAAACATGTACAGCTCACAAGGCTCACAAAAGAAGAGTGGGTTATCTCCCCTCTCTCATTATCTGTTTTCCATCCTGTTCTTACAGATGATCACCTGCGTCCTCTTCCATCATTTTATGTTCACGTCTTCCCTTCCCTTTCGTTGTAATCAGTTTAGCTTCTCTCTCTGTTTACTCTCGTCTCACTAAAGATTCTTGTCTCCAAGTCACACTACTTTACTCACTCTACCTTCTCTCATTCTTTTGTAATCAGTTTAGCCTCTTCATTTATGATTCTGTTCCATTCCTATAGAGGTTTTCAAGGTCAGTACCTCTGTTGCTTATTTTTTCTTTTCTCTGCTTCTCTTTGTTCAGTATACAGTAACAGCAAGAGAACAACTAGTGTTACACTAGACATGGTCGTTTTTGTTTTTAAGTGTGTGTATGTTTTGTTTGTTCCTGATAGACACTGTTTGTGTTGGGTTATCTCTCCTTAGGTCAAAAACGACACTGCAACGTTGCTCAAATAAACACACAAAGATACACACATAGTTCCAGCACCAGCTCGAGCACATCCTCGTTCTGTCTATTACCATGTCGGCACGATTACCATGGTTTTTAATGGGTGCTCAATCACCATTGTGACAACGTTTCTTTTCATTGCCCTTGTTGCAGTATCAACCATAGAGAATTCACGTGTAAACGTCTCCAACCACGTTGCTTCGTCAGTGTTCCGTTGTCATGGCAGCGAAATTACCATCATGGCGACCCATCTCTTCCAGCACTGCGGCCAATTCATTTAGGTCGCCATCAGGGAAGTGCTGGGCCTCCCAGAGATCCAGGATCACACCTGTAGGACTGGACTTGGTGGCAAAGTAGTTCAGGTACCTGGATGATGAGGGACAAAAGATGTGGTAAGCAGTATTCTCTCACTTTTAACTTTCAACTGTCCTAAGGCTCTTGCAGACTACACCACTTTCAGCGTTGTCAGATCGCTGTGCTGTTCAGATTACGCCACTTGCTGTCTTGTAAAGTCTTGAAGTCATTCACATCACGTGACTGACACACCACACAAGCTGACAACGGCTCTATCACCCAATGGCTGGTCTCCAAACCAAGTCTTGTCAAGAAAACGCAGGTGAAAATGGAAATGACGCAAAACTACACACAAAACAGAAAATTATCCATCCATTCATCCATCATCAACCGCTTATCCTGAATACAGGGTCGCGGGCGAAAGGCAGGTACACCCTGGACAGGTCGCCAGTCCATCACAGGGCCCAGGAAATTATTATAAAGATAGAAATTAGAGACAAAGAATATGGATGAAAGAATGGATTAGCACACACAGGCAGCAGGGATTGTCTGTGCAGAGAGAGCTGGAGGTGATTAAAAAAGTGTTTTGTAGTAAAAAAAAAAAAAAAGCAGCTGCTTTACTTAATAAACATGTATGCATTGTTGTTTATATTGCCTGATATGCTCAGATTTAAAACTTTAGAATCACCACCCTATAAAGTGAGATATTTCTATGTGACCTCAGTGGGATTTAAACCAACAACCTTAGTGCAAGTAGCTTAGTGCTTTAACAAACAGAGCCACAAAGGACCACTGCAATAATTACAGTATGTACAATACAATAAAATACATTACATTCATAATTATTATTGTGGTATTTGTGACATTTGATTACACAAAACCTATATGTTGCAATACTGTAAAATATAGTAAAAGTTTGTTTCTTGCATCAGTGATTGTAGAGGATGTCTTCATTGATTACAACTTGACTCTGATTCACTGGTTGTTAACTAAACTGAAGAGATACTATTATAAGTGTTTTGGTGATTGTACCATTTGTTTCCATGACATTTCACAAGAAACTTATATCTTTAATTCATGGTTGTATGTTGAGAGATGTTTACAATTCATATGAATGCCAATGAAAAATATTCAGAATTTTGCTTTGGACAGGTGACAAATTGGACCCTTTTATTTATTACTAATGCATAAAAAATTATGCAATGATTTTTTACCTGCCGTGACTCTAATTTATAAGCTAAAATCTTGTTCAAAACTCCTGATATCTGACAAAACAGCAAGACAATCAGAACAAGAACTACCTATAAAGAAACATCCTTGATTAAATTCTGAATACAACATGATATAAAATGTAACGAGTGAAGGACAAATTCAAATGTGGCAGGTGAATCCTTTTTAGAAAAGTTGACATCATGTAGGTTCAGTTCAAACCATTTTAAACAAATAAGAAAAATAAATGCATTTTTGAAATTGCGTTAGAGCACAGAAACGTGCCAACAAGTCTACAGGGAGAACAATGTTCATAGTAATGGTAAATACTAAAGCTGCTGAGGCAAGTACTCAATGGCTGCAGAGGAAAAGTCAGACGCTGAGCCATCTGTGACAAAGATCTCAATGCTGCTTTAGTGGAAAAGCCATCAGATTGGAGTCCCATGGGGATAAAAATGAGACTTTCTGTTCCTCTGTAAATCCTGTGATTGTACTGTTGGCACACTCTGGTACTGTTTAAACACAACCAGAGGCGTGTACTTCACTCCTCTGCTCCTTTCTGTCTCTACTCCTGCAGTTTCTCCTCTTTTTTTCATATTTTCTCTCATTCAAAACATCTAATAAGCTATTTTCATTACTTTCTTTCTTACTTTGTAACTTCCTTTCTCACTTTCTGTCCCAGTCTCCAACTATCTGCAGTACATGAAAAGAGGTCTCCTGCTGTTATGTGAACTGAATTGCTGAGATCCACCTTTTGTTGTTTGTTTCAGTACAATAGACCAAAATGTTCACAATTCTATGTTTGTTTGTCTTTGTCTGTGTGCAAATGCGCACATCTCAGGTTTCACTCCCTACATATACATGAGTATGGTAGTTTTGCAAGAATTGATGGGAAAACATGAGTCATACTTTGAATTCAAACAGACATGATGTGGCAGTTACAAGAGCAGAGAGGACAAAGGATGGTATTTCCTTGTTAAACTATTTTATCATGCTCCTTTTGAAGAGTAGCTTTTAGTGGAGATGTGGAAGTAAACAACAATTTGGCTAGCTGTCCATTTTTCACCCGCAGATCGGGAATATTTGGTGCCCACATTAACAAACTACATCATGGGCTGGCCGCCTGTCAGCATAATGAGGTGCACTTGTGCCCAATTATCCTCTCAATATCTGCTTCTGCTTCAGTAGCTGATGGTAAATGGACCTCCGGACTAAATTATCGAGTCAAACATCTGGGGATAAAGATGCTACCTTTGAGTCAGATGCAAATAGACAACTGCACCTTTACGATGCATGGGAGTCCAGCAGTGCTTTATTTTACTCAAACTCTACAGGTATGCATGTTCAAAATAATGAAATGTTTTGAAATTGAGTTACTAGATTTTTTTGTGCACAGTTTAGAGTACAGATGTACTTTCTATCAGAAAATATTAGTTGTCAATGTGATTTTGCCTCTGTGGTATTTATATGGGCATTGTATCTTTGAGTCCTTTGAGAGACGATAAGAGACACAATAAGAACAAGAATAACAATTGAAAAGGTTGATTAAACTCAGTTGAGCTGCACCTTTACATTTAACCTGCAAGGTCACATTTCAATTCACAGAAATTGACTCACCTGTCAAGGTTGAGTTTGTGGGCCAGCATCCTCCAGTCATTGCCTCTGGTCTGTGGTGCATCTAGACTGCCACACAGCTTCTGTCTGATGGATAAAGGAATGCGGAAGGCATTGGGCCCCACTAAGGTTGTGATACTACTGGCTGGGTCCATCAGGGATGTGTCTATGCACTGTAGCTCCTGGAAAGAGACACAGAAACTGGTCAATTGTTGACAGAGAAATTAGGTGTCTACATATCGTCTGCAGTGGAAACAAGATAACAGGGATGGACTTATGAACACTATACCAAAAAGCCTTAAAAGTAATCTGGATCATGCATCCTTGTGGCAAGATTGGTAAAGTTAAATCCATGATATTTTGACCTCAAATATGCCACAACCTTGGTTGACAAAGATTCTGCTCATCTCTCTGCTCCTTGCCTTCAGTGTGACCAATTAAATATAAGTCTTCTAATTAATACAAGAGTGAACCAAACACAAAACTCTGCTCCCAATCACACTCTCTCTCTCCTTTCACTGTCGATCTCTTTCTAAACCTTCATCCCATTAATCTGCCACTCCTGGGTTGAAAGGAGGCAGCGGTCTAATGAATGTGGCTTGGCAGAGGGAAACAACAACTGCCACTGTTGCTGTGAATGATTAATATTTACTGCATCTACTTAGCTCCAATTTACAGCAGAAAGCTTTCTGCTGCTAGAGATTGAATGACTGATGCAAAGGGGCATCACTGTTTGTCTGTTGAAATAATAAATGCTTTAAATCTGCTTTACTTTCCATTTTTAAACATGCAGAACACTGCTGGGTTGGTGGATTGTTTACAGCATTTCATTTAACGCATATACATAGAGAGCTTTTCTGCCTCCTAATCACCATGCTTGCCAAACATCCCATGTGATCATAGTAATTATTTTGTAAGACTAGGTATGGTTGTTTTGTTTTTATTTGTCAGAAGGCATAATGAAGTAAGTAGAGAATCACATTCTGAAGTGCAGGAGAAATGCAAGATGGGACATTATGCTTTCTTTCACTGTCTGATTTTTCAGCTCTCACATTTTAATAACTGCGAGAGAGAAGACACACGGGCAAATCATCACAACTTATTTCTATGAATCCACACTTTACAGGCAAAAAACGTAGTCCTCATGTGTGTCTTTCTGCAGAGTTGAACTCCCACCACTGCCAAAATGTTTCATGCAGCAAACAGTACCAGCATGAACACTGTGGCCTATTTGTATTGTTGTTGATCCGACTCCTTTAGTTAGTATGGTTCATTTGCACTGACGTGAAAGCTGTCAATCAAACTCTGGTGCGGACCAAACTACTCTAGACCACTCTAGACTCTAGAACCAACCACAGGAATTTACTATAGCATATATGTGATTTTAGCAATATTTCAAAAGCTAAACTACTAATTAATCCATCTGCTGATCGTGGAATCTGTTTAGGAAATGATCTTATAAATGAGCTGTATGTAGCTGTATGTATCCCTGCAGCCTATATATTTATACGAATCATTTGATAACCAACACATGACAGGTCAAAAGCTAAATATTCTGTGGTTGTACTCTGTGTACTAGTTCATTAAGTCCATTAAAAAGTGTGTGACAGTGATCCCACAGTAATAACCCCCGGATCATTACTGTACAAGACGCCTCCACTTCGTCCGGTATTTACATCATTATGCACAACATGCAGTAATAATAATGAGTAATTTCTTTGTGAGCTCTTTGTGACACCAAAGAACATAAATATACACAACAACTAGTCAGTCGGGCTGCAGTGCATAACCCTGGACAGGATGACATAAAAGTGGTGAGAGGATGGCTGACCAATGCAGGAGGAGTAAATAAAATCTTTGTAACCCCACCTGCGGCTGCAAAATAATAAAAAACATATATCCCTCTTTGTAAACGTACCTGCTTAAACAAGGGTTAAAGAATTCTAAAGTGCAACGCTATCTTCCATGAACACCATGGGAGAATTCAAAGCAGCGACAAGAACTGTCTGACCTTCGACCAAAACTCTTCGACACACACACATACACGCAGAGACACACACAGTGAGTGACTTTGTGGTTACATGGCCTAGCAAAATCAAAGACAAGTTATTCCACTCGTGTTATGTGACCTCTAGCCTTAGTATGAATGATTGAACAGAGTCACAGAACCATAGCAGGAACCCTGACTGTCTGACAGACTGAGAAAAACTTAGTGACTTTAGGACCTTTAGTACGGGAATGTAGGAGTTAGTAGAACGACACTCCTCCCTCCGTGTGTGTGACTGTGTTTATCACTTTTCAGTGTTTTGTTTAAAATGAGTGAAAGTCGGCTTCTGTCGTTTTCTTGTACATACAAGCATTAACCAACAAACAGCCTGTCTGTTTTACTGCGTGCGTGTGGATTTCTACTGACTTACCTCCTCCAGTGTGTTGCTGAGCTGAAAGATCTGTCCTTCTCCTTCCACCTGCCGCACACACAGTTTGCAGCTGATCTCTGTGGTGGCTGAGCTCAGTCTCTCCAGGGTGAAGGTACAGTGAAGAGTTCTCTGACTGCCACTCCAGACCTGGTAGAAAGGGATCTCCTAGAAAAAGCACAAATAATAATTGTCAGCAAATTTGGACTCATTAGGCAGGTAACCTGATGAGTCAAAGTATTTTCGATCTGTGCCTATGATATTGATAGAATGAATGGCTGCATCCTGTAAAAGAAGGAAGTTGTGGACCCTTGTGGATACTTAAGGTGAATAATTGTGAAAATTATTTACTCTGGACCAAAGCACAAAACGTGCAATGTACCTTGACACAAAGCCTTACAATATTACATCGTTATTTGTCTAAATACAAGTGGTCCTATATCATTATACAGAATATTCTACACCACCTAAAATGTCTTTATGCATATGTGGGTGTGTATATCCCTCTCACCTGATACTTTGCAAGGAGTTTGCTCTTCCAGTGTGTGTGTGGCACGTCGTGGATCGACAGTCTCAGGTTGTGTGTGCTGTCTTTAAAGTTCAGAGTCTTTGGCTCATCCAGAAGCTTCCCTCCCATTTGGGTCTCCATCTGAAGAACCTCCTGCACAAAAAAAACAACAAAAAACAACTTTGCTTCTATCTTGCTCACTGAACCATTTGTTTTTCATGCAGACTGTACAAAGCCTTAAATTTATCTAGTTTAATTACTCCAATGCTGGCTTGGATGTTGCCTTGAAGTAGACAGCACCATGAAATAGCTGAAACACGAGAATGTTTTCATGAAGCTCTCATCACAAATCTCTGTAGCTGTATTCCTTGGATTTAAGCAAAGCTTGGCTGTGCTAACTGCACTGAACATTAAGATGCTCCATAAAAACCTTGATTAATAATGCACCACCACTCAAAGTACTGCTGTTGTGAGATGTGGGAAATGAAGCATATCTTTAATGTCAAACAGTACAATTAAATTACTTCTATTGACTTTAAAAGATGACATCAATGCATCATGTTACTTTTGAAAATACATAAACTGAATTCTGATTATTTAAGAGTATTCCCATTACCCCTTTTCTTTTTTGCTAGCATGTTAAGACAACAACCACTACCTTTCCTTGTGCACACTATTTATAGTTTTAAGGATATTGTAAATTCTACCTCACTCAGAACAGATTTAAAGGGTGGTGCACTGAACGTGAATTTTTGTTTTAATTTAGTATCTTGGATTTCCATTTGATTTCTCTGTCCATTTTGTAAGGCAAAGGAGGCAGCACAATTTACTTTGCTGCGCTGCAGTTAATAATAATACATCGCACACACAGTCCTGTGGGGATTTTTGCTCATCCTTTGCAAATTGACTTTTGTATATCAACTAAGCCCACACCGAGAGCGTACTAAGAAAGTATCTGTGCCCTACAAACACACCAGAATGCAAAATGGTAAACACACATATTGATAACATCAACGTATTTACAGGCTCTTGAACTGTTGCCTACAGATACACTTAAATGAACAAATTAACACACACAAACACACACACACACACAGAAACCCTCAGTTATTTCTGATGGAAGAATAAGTTATCAGTACGACTTCTGATGCCTCCTACAACCCTTTCAAAATAATCAATTCATCCTTCCTATCATCTTCCCACGCGCCAGCTCTACTGTAGATATACAGCAGAGACTTCCC